>JAJONR010010233.1:0-24973 GCA_029582245.1 Solanum etuberosum
ATATAAAATGTCTTTGTGTAATGTTCTTCTTTTAATATTTCAAGTTTCTTTATTTCTTCAATATTATTTATGATGTATTCTAGATATTCTATTTCTTGGGTTTTGAGATATTTATCTATATTCTCACATATAAGCATTCGCTCTAGATTTATATTTTCTATCGTTTTTAGCCAATATTTTAATTGTTCGTAGTTAATATTTAAGTCTATGTCGGAGAATATATCTGAGTGAGTATCTACTTCTAGTATATCTCGTGTGGTTACTAGATCAAAGTTATACCAATTTTGGTTTATTAATTCTATTATTTCTAGCTGTATTGCTTCTTTGTATATTTTTTCTCTTAATTCTGGTATTAATTCTTTTAATGCATATAGTCGAATTATTTTTTCTTCGTTATCTATTATATTTATCATAGAATCTCTGTAGGTTGTATTCATTTTTTATTCTTGTGTGCTTAATTATATTCCTTCCAATATCCAATTTTATTATTCTTTTATTATGTATATATCCAATTTTATAATTAACTTGTTTGAATTTGGTACTCTTCTTGGTATGATTCTTGTATGAACTGGCGTTTAGTGTTGGTATGAAATGCGTATAGAAATGTTCATGTTAGTGTTTATTTCAAATGTTCAGGTTAGTGTTTTTTTTTTTTTAATTTGCACTCTTTTTTGTATGAATTTCGTATGAACGAGTGTTTAGTCTTGGTATGATATTGGTATAGAAATGATCAGGTTAATGTTTATAATTAAAGAATGCTTACAGTTGACTTGTTGAATTTGGTACTCTTTTTTATATGAATCAGTGTTTAATATTGGTATGATATTGATATAGAAATTGGTAAAAAATTTGTATGTATTTGGTATACTTATTTATATAACAAAAACACAATTACTAGTAACAATTGATTTGAAATTGGTGTTCTTTTGGTAGAGAGACCACAACTTCAACGTTGGAAGGAGTTTGCTGATGTTCAAATTACCCTGCTGAAAATTAATCATAATTTATTTTAATTTTAATTTAGTTGTTTAATTGTGACAAACATATTGGTTTGATTTTTTTTGTCTTTTAATTTAAAGAATTATGGTTTCAGAACATTTATTATGTGTACTACTTACTCCTATGTGTATGCGGTGCTTTTGAAATGTAGACTAAAAAAATATAAAATTGGTTACCACTGGTAACCATTTGGTATCCACATGATATTCAATTGGTATCCATTGGAACAAAAATTAAGCCCACTGGTGTAGGTAATTGGTATCCAACTGATATCGAATTGATATTTTTTAGTCTAACCATGTATGTCATTGGTATATAATTGGTATCAAGATGAAAATACAATTGTACGTTATTTATATCCAATTGGTATCAAACTAAAAAAAAAAAAATCTAAAAATGTATGCAATTGGTATCCAATTGGCTAGCTAAAAATATAACATATCATTAAGATATAAAGTGAGTGAGTCAAGCTAAAACTAATTAATATTATCCAATTGGTATCCATTTCGAATGTCTAATTGTAACAACTCATGCATTTGGTATCTAAATAGAATTTCAAAATATTTAATTCTTACTACTTTGTGTATGCAGTGTTTTTTAAAACTAAAATCCCAATCTAAAACTGGTTACTGTTGATATCCTATTTGTATCCGACTTGTTGAAAAACTAATGCTAACACCATATGAAATTGGTATCCAATTTGTATCCATGTGAAAAAATTAAGTATAACAATATATGGTTTTATACTCAACATAAAACATACTTTTGATTTCCAAAAATCATGAACGAAATCAATAAAATTTTGTTTAATACTATGCATAATGCATAGTATATATTGTTGTCAAAAAACTGAATAAAAAAATAAACGACATCCTAAAATATAAACGTGGAATGAAAGTCTAAGTCGATCATCTGACAACTGATCTCCTTGAATTTTGAGGAGTTGCAATTTTCTTTGCTTCTCTTTTTTTCTCCTTTACTGCGCTTTGTTTCTTCTTGAGAGAGGTAACACTCTTGTTCATCGGATTTGCATTTTTGTTGGTCGGCGGTGTTTGAGTCAACGCCTCAATTTCAACATTAGAATTCGCTTCTACGAATCTGAGCTCTTTCTAAGTGTATACTCATCTTTTATTGAAAATCCTAAATCTTGATTCTTAGTATTGTGAAGAAGATTTGGCCTTTCTTTTGAGTGTACAACGAAGAAAACTGATTATGGTGAGAGAGATGATTTACGATTTCTAAGAAGAAGAATGAAGATGTAAGAGAGAAATTTTTACCTTTTGAACGTGAGGGTGGTGGGGTGTTGTTTTGGTGTGTGGGAAAGAGAGAAACGTGGTGATGGGGGATGACTTGTGATAGTAAAAAAATACCTAGAATTAATGTAATATTATGTGTGAAAGGTAAAGAAATCTCTAAAAAAGGGTAATAGATAATCATTGATTCTCTCTTATTAATTCTATTTATATCACCTATTAGTTAAAATATAATTATAATAGACTAATTATTTAATAAAGTGAAATTTAATTAATTTTTAAATAAAAAATGATATGTTATAACTTGTAATTAAAATGTTATAAGTAGTAATATTTTAAAAGTAGATTTAAAATCTGTAATATTGCTCCTTAAATATATATGTGAGGTGATCCTGTAAAATGAGTTTAACTTCCAAAATTTAATAAGATTGGGGATATCAATAAAAAAAAAAAAAGTCTCACTTATCCAACACGATAATCTGGGGTGAACAAGAATTGGGGATCAGATGCGGGGGAAATTCCCGCCAATGACTTTTTAATTTGTTACAAGTTTTTCAGGCCTAAAAGTATAGTCTATAACATTCAAAATTTTAGCGGCTCTGACTTGTGAATATATAGAGATACCAATGTTGCTTATCCCTATAAATTTTATCTTCTTTTTTGTTTTTGGAATCGCATCATATTTAACAAGTGTCCATCTGCAAAGTGTTAGACAACTTATATTTTCACAATATTTTTTAAAAAAAGAACATATACGTTGATATTCATGCTCATTAAAATGTTATTTTTAATATAAAAGCATTCAAAGCATTATTTTTTCCACATTTTAGCCTTTGCGCCCTATACAACTTCACCCTAGAACTCTATATGTTCCTATCAATAACTAGATTTGTTCATAGAGACTTCTAACCTTCAAAAGAACTAATCATTATTATCATTCTTATGACCGTTCAAATTGATCTCATATTGTTTCACTCTAATCAAAATCTTGTGCTTTGAATGAATCACACTCAATTACTGTCTTCTCACTCTTTACCCATGCAAATGTCGTAAAAAAGAGGAAGAAAAGTATTTTTTGAATATTATATTAAGATCAGTACAAAAGAAATGAACTTTGATTTCTAATTACTCTAAACTGACTCTGCAATAAGAGGGGCATTGTATTAGGCTGAAAAATAGTGTTCTATGTAATAATGTACATGCTTAGATAACTTTTTCATCCAGATGTTATAAAAAAATAGAATTAGATTCCCTAGATAGTCACCCATGTTTGGGGATTTACCTAATAATATCATTTTTGTTTGTTTTACGACTCTAATATCACCCAACTTTGCATATTTTCCTCAAAATATACTTGACATAAAATAAAAATTCCTCTCTCCTAATGAATGTCACGTCATATTATTCGTTTTTTTACTAATAATTTAAAAAAATAACTTTTTAAATCAACCTACATGATATATATACTCGGTAAAAATAATAATTACATAACGCAAAGTGAACATTTTTAAACAAACTCATATTTTTTTTCTGTTGTTATTATGATTAACACTAATTATTTATTTTAAATCATTTTTCAAATCATTCATTCTTTAAGTTGTTATAGAATGCGCAAGGTGAACATTAAAAAAAGTAAAAGTGAACGAAAAAAAGTGATGCTAGAGAACAATTTTCACGTACTCATAAAAAATCAAAAGTATCATATCAACTAACTTTTTTTATGGATTTTTTTCTAGCAACTATTCCCTCTGTCCATTTTTATTTATTCATTACACTATAAATAATTATTCATTTGTTACTTTTTTATTTTAGAAAATCAAGTGATAATTTATTATTTAATTCCTAATTCACTGTTATTATTAATTATAGTCATTTGTCAATGCATTTTTTAAAATATAAAATTTATTATTTTCAAAGATTGATCTAGTAAAATTATCTTTATTATTCCTTAAGAGATATGTAAAATTAATATTGAACAAGTAAAGATGTAAGGATGGACGGAAAGAGTAGAAACTAAATTTCTCAGTTAAAAAAAATTATTAAAAAAAAAGAATAGTATGATATGACATTCCATTAAAAGTGTGTGTCCTATACATATTCTTTAAGAAATTAATGAATGAATGAATTGAGAAATGATTTTAGAAAAATAATTAATGTTTAATCTAATAATAGAATAAAAAATGTCTATCTCTTAATATGCTAAAGTAAAAAACTAAAAATGATAAATAATCAAAAATTGTTTTTTTGTTTTTTTTACTGAATATAACATATGAGTTATTTTAAAATGTTAATCTTTTTAATAAAAAATGAATCATGTGACATGGCATCTCAATAGGAGAGAGAATAATATTTTTTCTTTGTCAAGTATATTTTGAGGAAAATATGGTGATATTATAGTTCTAAAACAAACATAAGTGATATTATAGGTAATTTCTCAAACATGGATGACTATCTAGGGAAATTACTCTCAATTTATCTTATCGTTTAATGTAAAATAAGCTTGCACTTGTGCGGTTCAAATAACTAATGCATGCTTATGCTCAACACTTTTTATGATTCTATCTTAATAAATTGGATCAATTGGTGAAAACCTCAGTCCTAAAAATTTGTGGCACATTGATGGTGGAAATGCTTTTCATTATTTCTAATACGGCCCCAAAAGAAAAGAGTAATACATAACCATTGCACAATGGATGGTTAATGGTTATGTTTGTGATGTAGTCTAATAACTACTCCCTCTGTCCCAATTTGTATGCCACATTTCAGTTTTTCAGATTCAAACAAGTCTATCTTTGATCGTAAATTTTTTATATATATTTTGAATTATCAATTATTGTGACTTATAGTACCTTTGAAGTAGTATACAAATATAAAAATTTCATTTTAAAAAATTTGAAGATTTCATGAACAAGTTCTCGGTCAAACTTAAACTGTTTAACTCTGGAAAAACGAAACGTGTCACATAAATTGGACGGATAGAGTAATTAGCTTCCCTGAAAATGTGTCTTATGAACCATAAGAATTTTCTGTGCTCCCTCCATTTGTATTCTACTTTACCCATCCATTCTCTAAGAGACTCCACTTTACTATAAGATAGTGAAGTGTGAGAGTGTTTTGAGCAACTACCTAGCATAGGAATAATGATTTTAAACATGAAAAAGATGTAAATTAAAATACCAGCAATTTACATAAAGACAACAAAAATCATAACGAGAAATTACCAAGCATGACATATCAGAAATCAAACGAAGAGTCTCATGGTTATATTATATCTAAAGATTAAAAAAACCTACAATGTTGAGTTTTTGTTTGTATTTTCTGAACTCAAATCATTTTTGGACTAGTTCAGATCAGAAGCGTATCCAAGATTTTGAGTTGATGGGTGCACTATTACGATAAGGTGGATCTAAGATATAAATCTGATCGGTTTAACATTTAGGTTCTTATCTCTGAAAATCATTTGAAAATTTAAAATTATAGGCTCAAAATTATTTTTTATCTATCAAAACCACTTAGAGATGTGTTACGTAATTTTAGAAAGGAAAATAAAACAAGATAAATAAAAGATTCATCATCGCACGACGAACCCGGTGACCCCTCCTCACATACAATATAATTATATTGTGTTCTGCATTTTTCAACTCTTTTTATTTGTTCCATATAACTAACTAGGGCTGTTCACGGAGACTCCATAGAGTTTATCAAGGAGAGCTTTCACATAAATTCATTAATTATGGTCTTCCTCGTGATTGATTAGACTAATCCTCACATACTTTTTACTACAACTCTATTGAGTCCAACTTCTAGTTTAAAATTTTGTGCTTCCTTAAATAACTTTCATAGTCATCTACTGCATGCACATACTTCACCCATGCAAAACACTGATAGCAAGAATAAAGGCTGATTTATAGTATATATTATATAAAGACTACAGTGGAAGAACATATAGAGGTAAAATCAAGGGGAAAAGCTCAAATATACGATTGAACTCTGAGAGAAGGCTCATCAATGTCATTTATTAAAAGTTTGACTCATCTATGTCATTTTCATTCGAGTCTGTGCCATTATTTGTTAACTAAAAGCAACTCTGATTTTACGAAATCAATTTTTACACGTGGTCAATTATTATTCGATATTAAAACATATTTTTAAAGAGAAAAAGCTTAAATATGTCATCGAACTTTGAAAAACGACTCATCTATATCATTTCCATTAAACTAAGTACCTATCCATGGCATCATCTTTAACTAAACTAAGAGTTTTTGTCATGGCCAATAATGATTAGATTTTGGATTGTGACAACTTGATATCAGAGAATATTTGTTGGTCCGATAAGTACAAGGGCACTTTCTGATACAGTCTTGTGGATCGACGCAAAGATATTTGTTACTTATCATCGAGAGGCTATGAAACTTCTATTATTTCTTCCTTTATGATTTGTATCTGGTCTTATCAAATACTAAGTCTTTATTTCATTCACCCAAAAATGATGAGAACTCATTTTGCGATGACTAGAAACCAAGAGCCGGCACCTACGCCTGCTGCAAGAACCATAAAAAGAGATAGAGGTAGAAGATAAGGTAGGGCAAGGAAGGAGTTGCAGCACTGACTAGAGCTAGAGCATTGGCAGCTGCTCAGGCTCATATTAGAGATGTCTCACTGAAATGATCAGATTCATACGGAAGGGATGAGCTTAGATAAGGTACCAACTGAATTTGTTGCTACTCTAATACTTCAATACACTCATGTCTATAGTCATAGTTGTTTGGATGAGATGAGACATGATAGTGTTCTACCTTACACAACAAATGGTTCTTGTATTAGAGTAGGAGGTCAAACTCCCGATCATCAGGTAACTCCAAAACTTTAGTCTAAAGAAGGTTAGCCAACTGAGGCAGTAGCTCCTAGAATTGGGAGTATGCCTTTGCCAAACATTGCTCCACCCCCAGTTTCTAGGGCTACTATGCCAATTGAGGAATAGAAGATGTTTGATTGATTCAAGAGGATAGATCCTCCCAGTTTAGGTGGTCATAGGAGAGGATGCATATTAGTTTCTCATGAAAGGTTGCATGACTAGGAACTAGAGTCGCATGGAGTTAATTACACCGCATTTCAGATGATTAGCTCAATCAAGCAATGGTGGAAACCGTATATCTAAACTATAGACCAATCGGGGCTATTCCTTTGTCTTGGGAGCAGTTTACTCGAGCATTCTTGGAGAAGTCTGTTCCCCGTAGCATACTGAAAGAAAGGAGATATCAGTTCAAAATGGGGCAGCTGCGACAGTTCGACAGATCAAAAATGGTGAACTCATTTGAAGCAATTATAAGGGGATCAAAGTGAAATTTTCTCTTTATTGTTACACCCCAAAGTGCATAGTTCCAGTCTTTGCTCATCATATTTTAGACTCTGTTTTGGGAGGAAAATATTTGCTCTGGAAAAGCAGCAGCAGTAAAAGGTGTACAGTATAAAGGAAAATGTTTTCTTAAAAATGTTCACCAGAAAAAATAAATTTTTACTTATTTTCTTGCATTTGGTAAGAAAGTATAAAATATTTTGTTCTAAAAGTAATCTAAACAAATAATATGTGGTGAGAGGTGTTGGAGGATGGAGAGGGAGCAAGCCATAAGGACTCTGTAGATCGCGAGAATGCATGTTCTGATGCTTGCACGGGCTCATCTGCTTCCAACAATCCAACAAAGTGAGTTTCACAGAAGGGAGGTTAGCGAGATCCCAACTCTGAGGAAAGAAAAGAAGCTCGACCATGAAAAGGCCACAATCCATATTAAAATGTCATTTGTAGAACTTGTTTTCCCTACTTCCACAAGGAAAGTCAATTTCCTCATAATTAAGGAACTTATTTTCGTATTTTTTTTCCCAAAAAAGTTTAGTCATCCGAAGATGGAGAAAATTAGAAAATATTTTATTCCCTACAGAACACACCCAAAATGGACATTTCTGTATCCTGTGAATTTCAGAACAAAACATTAGCAGAATGATACCAAAAACTTAGAAGACAAAATAACACCCTTTTCCTGTTGCATCAATTTAACACCAACATTGAAAACTTGACACAAGCGTTTTAAATCTGTAAGAACGTGATCATATTTTTCTCAAGACAAGTTTATATTTCATACATAATACAACAATTGGAGGAACATAGGTTATCAGAAGATGATACAATGGACATAGGATGCAAAAGAAAAAAATAAGCAGTTTTTTCCAAGATGATGCTTGGCATGCACAATGATTCGTGAAATATCATCGGGCAATTTCTTGCCCCTACAATCAACATGCCTCTGTTGCTTGCATTAGCTTCATGTTGAAATAATTACTTCCAAACCTGATAAATTAGCACAGTAAACAAGCAATTCTTTTTGACACCTCAAACATGTTTTTTTACCTTTTCTGGGGAAAACTTCAAACTAGGAATTGCAGGGAGAAACCTGCACTAACAGATGATAAAATCACACAACCAAAGAAAGGCTTCTCTGACTAGGATGATTATGTGGCTTTATCTCCCAAGATTCAGATTCTTCTGCTTCTTCTGGCAAGATGAACGGCAAAGAAATCTCTCGGATCATAAGGTCGCCACAAAATGGGCAATCACTAGCTACAGCATCATCCAGCTGTGACCGGATCTGAAGAATCCAGTTTGGCAAACTATCAAATACGGAATGCCAGAAAACTAGGGCTACATTTTCTAGATGAATCAACTGGAAGAAACCTTATTTTGTAATTTCTTGGCCACTTAAAGGAAGTGATATTTTACAAGCATAAGACAAACCTTATGCATGGATGTCACGCTAGCTAGCGGTTCTTCCAACAAGCCACCATTTGACACATTCTTAGGTTCAGCCCCAAGTAAAGTAAGTTGCTTCTGCAGATCCAGAATGTATTCAGCCTGCAACATCATTTAAGGAAAATGTTAAAGAAACTGTCAACCAAAGTAACTACCAGAAGCAAAGACATTTCTTCCAAAGACGTAACAGATGGTATCGGAGGACACAGATGTGGACCTATCAGGAATATGTATAATTGCAGGCATATGCATAGTAGTCCTATTAGTCAAAGACGAATTAATTGGCCAGCGCCAAAAAGCAGAACTGCAATAGATCTCCTTTTCGTTAACAATTATTAGAAACAAGGATATAAAAATTGAAAAAAAGTAACAGATAATATTTGAGCACTTATATTTGGAACCATCATGGACAACTTATCAATGCTAAGATTTATGCACATATGATATTTCCCATTAATTAAAGAAAAGAAATTTGCTTATTTCTAGAAATGAGAACAGTAACAAATCTGTAGAACCTATGTTGTTCGGACTCTTCAAAAATGTCAAAGGGTGAATGTCGGATCTAATTTGCGTAGTTCCGTGTGTCTTTCTGGTTACAGTGATACTCTCTCTCTCCTATGGCTAAAATAGCATATGGTGGCCTTGTTCTATTTATGGTTGTTGTTCGCCATTAGATATTTAATCAGTTGCACATTAAGAATGTTTTTCTCCACACTGATCTTGAGGAAGAAGTCTATATGGAGCAACCACCTGGTTTAGTTGCTGGGGGGAGTCTAGTAGTCTTGTATGTCGATTGTTCAAGTCACTTTATGGTCTGAAACAGTCTTCTCAGGCTTGGTTTGGGAAGTACAACACAGTAATTAAGGAATTTGGCATGACTTGTAGAGGAGCTGGTCACTTCGTGTTTTATTGACATTATGCATCAAATTCAGTATTTCATGAGAAGACTAAGCACTTGGCATGACTTGTAGAGGAGCTGGTCACTTCGTGTTTTATTGACATTATGCATCAAATTTAGTATTTCATGAGAAGACTAAGCACATCAAGATTGACTGTCAATTTTGTGAAGTCGAGTGATCAACTTGTAGATATCTTCACCAAGCCACTCACCTAATAGAAATTTAAAATTCAAATCATCCTAAAATTTGCAACTTATTTTGCTAAAAAGAAAATTATTGTGGTAATTGAGAACAATTTTCAACAATCCTCCTTTGCTTCAATTGCTGCAATAGTAAAAGAGTTGTTCCTCAATTTCTGCTTCTGTTGGTTGTGCACGAGGATTTTTTTATTTTCTTTTGAATTTGCACTTTCTTTTTATATTAGTCTTTTTCTTCTTTTGGTTTTGTGCTTAAAGAGCACGCTCAATAATCTTGTCTAGTTTGAAAATGCTTTCATCCGGAAAATGATAGCATTTGCAGGGAGTTCTTGCAAGGATTTCTCTTCCATCACAATATCTCATAAAACATAGGTCTCGAAATGAGATTTCATCACTAATCAAATTTGATAGTTTTCGTCGTGAAAAATTTATGGGCATTGAAAGAGAGGATGTTACTAGCCATGGTCGAAAAGGTAGGTTAAAAATTGATATTGGTTGAAAATAGTTTGAACGTTAAAAATAAGTACGGGTTGAAATGTACTGAAAATAGCCATGCGCTAAAAATAAGTATGGTTCGAAAATGAATTGAAAATAGCCCTAACTAGTTAAAAATGAGTTGAAAACATTTCTTTCAAAGAACTCGCAAATCCATAAGATCAATGAGGCTCTTGATACCACTGTTGGTTTTTTAAAAGATGGTGCAGCAAATAGTTAAAAGTATTGATTGAAAATGTCTCACAATAATTTTCTTATGCATAGGAGGGCTTGAAATAGTCAACTTACAACAAAAAAATTGCATAATTCAAAATTCAAAAACACCCTAAAATATCTCAACATCTAACCAAAACCTAATAGAAATTTAAAACTCAAATCATCCTAAAACTTGCAACTTATTTTTCCAAAAAGAAAATTATTGCAGTAACTGAAAGCAATTTTCAACAAGAATTAATTTAGTTTGGGTCTATTGGGCCAAAAACATTAAACATAACCTTAGAAAACAATTTGTTGAAGGAGTCAGAGTGTGGGCCAAATCAAAGGCTTTCAGTAATGATATAGAAGTAAGGAACAGGCCGAGAGACCCAATTGTTGCTCACATTTTAGCTGGGGATTAGAACGTTTCTTGTTTTCTTCATGGAAAGGAACACAGAAATATGAGGTATTGGGGGCGCTGGTGGTGGCAGTAAATGAACTTTTCTTTAACTCACTGGTGGCGTGAATTGAGAGCTAGGAGAGTTGGAAGTTCTTGCATTCAAAAGTAGTGCTCAGGGATAATATTTCCCTATTAAATTGACTAGGAAGAACATCATTATTAAATTGATCTTGGAAAGTGACAAGAACGGAAGATGGAAACTAATTTCATGGCATGATTGAAAGTAATGATGATGACTATGATTCGGTATAGAATAATTATTATGAAATCATCATATTAATCATTTTGGACAGTTAGAAACACAAGTTAGTGTATTGGTTCTACTTGAGTGCCACTATTTTGGCTTCTTGTTTGATTATGGTACCAGGTTTACTTCAATTTGTATGCTTGTTAGGAGTATTATTTTGGGACAAGAGTACTAATATATTGGACATGATATTCACTAATACATTTGAATGGTGATATTGGGATATATTTTCGCCTTTCAAACATGGTATTTGAGGTTTAAAATGTAGAAATTTAACATTAGCTTGAAAATGGGGGAAAATGAGATTTGACCCATCAATTGGCAACAAAAAATTGAAACTTGAGCATATATTGAACTCATATATTATGGGTCATTGCATTTTCTGATTTGCTTCGGGATTCAATTAGTTTGACTGAGGAATCAATCCACCTCATTGACCACTAGGCCAAAAAAATTTAAATTGCAACAGCAATGCCAAGAAGATGATTTCCGTTCCAACATGAAAATGTCTGATAAACACAGTAAGTATATACTGTGACATAAAGATTTGGGACTTGAGGTCAACTCTTGCAATTCACTCTATTTAAGTCAATTAAGCTACTTATCAATTGTTCCATGAATGTTTAGCTTCTTAAAAATACCACTTTGTGCTACTTCCCCTTTTCTAGTGACAAAGTTACCAAAAGGCAACGCCAACCCAATTCTACCACACACTGGAAAACGCAAATAAAAGGGAGAAATTTCCACTTTGAAACTATAACTTGCATCACCTAAATAAAACACCAACCTTTTCCTGCACCATCCCGAAAGAACAAAAAATGAAGAGAACTTCCACCATGGAACTATAATCCCATTGTCCACTGCACTCCACAGAAAATTACCCTTAATTCTCTCATCTCCTTCCTAACAACTGCAATTTATAAATGAAAGCCAAGGGATTGAATCGGTGTTTACTCACCCCGGTTCGGAGAACATTTTCCAACTACGCCAATTAAGAAACTCATAGTCAATGCCTAAGTTGCTCGGACTCTTCACTTTTGGAGCCGCACCCGTGTCGACACGACATGGATGTGGGTGTGGGATCCGTGTTTGATTTGGCCAACGGATTTTGGGTACTTTGACCAAAATCAATGGGGAAAGTCTTGGACAATTTTAATGATTCCTATAATCAATACAAAAGCTAAGGTGAAATTGAAGAAAATTGAATACCTTTTATATAGAAATTTCTATGTCACTCCTCTTCCTTTAATCTCCTTCCATGATTCTCCTCAAGTTCTCCACATAATATCTCATAATTTAGGTTTTATAACTCTTAACTTTAGATATTTTAATTATTTTTAGGAGAATCCCCTCACCGTATCCGTACATGGACCCAGATCCCCGAATATTAAAAATAAGATCATGAAGGATCCGACCTCTAGATCCACACCCAAATCGGAAACCCACACCCAAGTCCGAGCAACTTAGGTCAATGCCTAAAATCCCCCAGTCGTATCCATGAAAACTTGTTAAACCAAGGTCTCTTCAAAATTCCTAGACAGATAAATATTGAGAAGACCGGCATAACACCAGAAAGAAAAAGGCACTATCATCAGAAACACTATTACTTTCTCCAAAAACCTGGCAACCTGCAAATTAACTATCTGGATGTGTTGGTTTAGTGGTAAAGAGTAAAGACTTTGGCCATAGCCAGGAGGTTGTAAAACCAAATACCAACTTCATCCCCACAAGTCGAACCTAACAATTCCTAAAGAGTGAAAAAGAATATTCAAGCAAAGAACCTAATTCTTCTGGTTGTCAGAATTGCACTAAGCAAAAGTGACAAGATCATTTTCATGGTTTGTCAATATCAATAATGCAAAATTGAAAAAACAGATGAGCCAATAAATAAACATGTGCTCGTACATATATGATATATGAAGAAACGAGAAGACAAAGCAGTACAACCAGTATTCAAATGATAAGCAGAAGCTGGGAAGGAAAGGACACTCTTCTGTTACTTACTTGAGCTTGATTAGTACACCTTGTAACATGAGCAATCAGGCATTGTGCATGAAATGCATGCCCACATGGAAAGATATAGAAAGGAGCCATTGGTCCAACAGCCATATAACCTGTAGTCATTCGATAGTCACCACCCACATTTAATATTTTCCGCCGGCAAACCTAAAAGAAAATATAGAAGTGAAGCTTAGTAAAAGAAAAAAGAAAAGAAGAAAGAAAACCACAGCAATGCATGTACAGCAGTCTGGAAACAAAATATATTGCAGATATGATGAACAATACAAAATTGCAGGATACACATAGTATCCTCAAGTCTGCGACAGAATCAGATCATATGCAAAAGCAATACATATACAAGCATATGATGGAGGTAATGCTAAAGAAATGCAAAAGAACAAACATCAGGAGAACATTACCCCACATTCCTCATCCCGATCAATTACAGTATATCGCTGAGCAAGAGCGCTGATGTCATTTCTTATGTTATCCGCACCACGGGTTGCATCATTCATCTCCTGCTTTAGTTTTTCAATTTGCTCATTGTAATCTTCTAAGGACGAACAAATTGCTTCCTACAAAAATTGTTGAAAAAGATTAATGTAGAAGCAGCTGAACATAGAAATGACCATTGCAGAATGAAAAGATAACATAAGTGTAAGAAAGAAGAGAGTTTGTGAGATAACTCAGCTTGATTATTCCCTCAAGCCATTGGGGTTCGAATAGCTAAGAGTATATTGTTAGATAGTTATTTTATATAATACTATTCTTAGTGTCCCATATTGGTTAATATGTATGTTTTTTTTTGTTAATTAAATAGCATGATTTTAGGATAACTTATTTTTCCTTCTTCTAGCATAACTATAGGCATAGATATTTCTTTTTATTGCAATACATTATGTTTCCTTAGTCAATTAAGATTCATTTGTATAAATACCCTTTCTCATGGGATGTAAAGACATACGGAAATACAAAGAAGCATTTCTTATTTCTTATATTCTACATAGTATCAGAGTCGTGGAAGCTCGCATGGTGTCTTATGTGATAAGAATGTGTCATTGAAACTTAAAGCTAAGTTCTATAGAGTCATGGTTAGACCGACTTTGTTGTATGGAGTTTAATGTTGGTTAATCAAGAACTCTCACCTTCCGAAGATGAAGGTAGCAGAAGTGAGGAAGCTTAGGTGGATGTGTGGGCATGCTAGGAGAGACAAGATTAGGAACAAAGATATACGAGGCAAGATAGGAGTGGCTTAGTGGTGCACAAGATGTGGGAAGCAAGACTGAGATGGTTCAAGCATGTGCAGAAGAGGAGCACAGATGCCCCAGTGAGGAGGTGAGAGAGATTGGTGGTGATAGGTCTAAGAAGAGGTGGAGGTAGACCGAGAAAAATTTGGGGAAAGGTGATTAGAACGGACATGGAAGATTTTCAACTCACCGAGGACTTGAACCTAGATAGGGGACCATGGAGGTTGAGGAATAGGGTAGACAATTAGTGAGCAGTAGAGCGACTTATCTTTACCCCGTGGTAGAGCACAGTTCTAGGTTGGAGCACCTACTTGCTCTCCTACCGGTATTATTATTGTTATGATGCCATTATCTATTTCTTCAATTATATTATTGAGTTGTTGATTATTACTTTGGTTATTTTTACTGATTGTGTTGTCAGTATTTCCTTTCCATGGTACTTTTATCATAGCTTATTTACTCTTGCATTTGTTTTTATTCTTCAAAACTATTTTGAAAAACAGTCCCTTTTTCCTGAGCCGAGGGTCTATCTGAACCAGTCTCTCTACCCCACAAAGGTAGGGGTAAGGTTTGCATACACCGTACACCCACCCTCCCAAACTCCACTTGTGGGATCTCATAGGGTATGTCGTTGTGTATCAGAGACATTGTTGTCGTTTGATGCAAGTTTTTATCCCTTGCAGCATCAGGGTTGCTTTTTCATGTTGTCGGCCACTAAAACTCTGTTTCTGTTAGTTTTTTTAAAATCCAACACCACCACAAGTTGCCGGTGACAATTGCGACCTGGTTTTCTGGTTAGACAGATCTGTCCGATGATTTCTTTCAGTTGTTTCTTTTCCGAGTGACTAATTTGAAGATAATTCCATCTAGAGTTCTATGATTTCTATTTTCTAATTTGGAGTCCTATTAAAACAATGAGTGATTTAAGAAGGATAAGGTGATAAAGTTCATTTAATTCATGCCCGGTACCAATGATCCGTGATGTACAGTGTTCCTGTATCAAAACAGTCATCAAACAATGAAACAGAGCTGCTAAGTGCTTTGTCTAAGCGACTAATGGATATGAGATTAAAAGGACTACCAGGAACATAATGGACTAGATTGAACTATTCAAGTTGCCATGGTTTGAGACTCAGCCATTTGTGACTTTTGGAATCGAATGAGAGTAAGAAATAGTAGTGACAATAGATGTATCACCAGAAATATGGTTAGACGCTCCTGAACCAATAACCCATTTACTGGGAGAAGAAGATTGAGAGAAACAAGTAACGCTGTGACCTGTCTAAACGACAAAAACTATCTCAGAGGATGTCTATTTACATGTTTTGTACGGAAGGAACTCATATAATCCGATATTCAAAGTGTTAAATCCGTATATTCAAAGTATTAAGTCCAACGGATTTGGAGCCAAAAGCATCTGATCCCAGTGACACTATAATCGAGTAAGGAGAGATCAGCCAAACAAAACCGAATTCGAAAACTGGTAGGTCGACCTTCAAGGTGCTGAAAAAATATGCACAAAGTAGGCTGGACAATTACTGGAGAGTTTTAGTTGACAAAGGTTGGCTGGAAAATCCGTTGATCGAAATCTGCAAAAGAATAGCAAGCACGACTCAAAAAGGCTGGACAACTCCCACGGAAAGAGATCTGCTCCAAAAGATGGCTGAAAATGGTCTCACACGCCTGGCACGTGTGTCAGACGAGCCGGAGCAGTAGGATCAGCCGGCGCGTGATGGCAAGTCTGCGAAGTGGTTTTCTAGAGTTTTCTTGTAGGAGCTTCCTCAACCTCGTGGTGGTATCAGTTTTAGCAGAACACCTACTGGAGAAAAAAGTAATGCAATCAGCCTGAAATAAATCAGCGGAGAGAAGGCATGGTGACTGTCTTGGATTCACTGATTACTGCACAGAAAGGATATCTTACTAAGACCCTTTTCATGTGAGAAAGAAGAAAGCTTGAAAGATAACACAGCTTCATTATTCCCTCAAACCACTTGGGTTAAAATAGCTAAGGTGTACATATTCAAAGAAGGGAAAAAGAATCAAAACACATAATTACAGGTGTATATTGAGCTATACTATATTTACAAGATCCTCGAATATTCTAGAATATCTATGAGATTCTAACAACAAGGACTAAAAGCTTAGTTTAGATAAGCACTAAAAGTAGCATTATATCAAGATTTAAGGTGACCCAATGTACACTGTTGGTTGACATACTAATGCTAAAATCACTCAATTGATCTTAGTACCAAAACAAAAAAATCATTAATCGGTAACTTACTGTGACAGGCAACGAGACCAGAAAAGCCTGAAGCTCAAACAACTTTTCACTAGGAGTAGGAAATCAGACACCTAGATGTTCTTTGTTATTATCATGAAACTGAAATTGTTTGTCCAAACAGAAGGATTTGTTCGATGAAACAAACAATACTCTGAAGAAAATGGAAGAAAAATGTATTTTCCAGAATCCTTCTGAACCAATCATAAATTTAGTAACAAAGTCGTGATGAAGTTTGTCAAAGAGAGATCAAAGAATGGTAGGCAAGGTACTATCAAAATCTCAAACTCTTTCTGCTTTTTATACAGTATGTGTTGTCAACTGGCACATGCAGGACCATTGAACTTGTCATTGAGACCTACCAGTTGCTCTTAAATTCCACATCTCTTTCTTTCTATTTATTTTCTTTGATTTTACCCTTATAAACTTCTACTCATTGATCAGAAACAGCTTTTTGTGTTATTTGACCTCTGACAAAAGAAAGATACGTTCAAGGTAAGGTTTTATTTGGTAAGCTATATTACAGCTTTCTAGCGAATAAATTTAAAGGTTTAAAACCAATAAATATTTGAAGCAGTTAAGTATTACGCCAGTGGAACCTACCTTGAAGTCATCAATTAAAGCAAAGTCTGGGAAGAAGGGTAAAATGTCCTCAATCTTTAACAGACCATCAGTTTCCTTGAGAAAAGCAATTGCCTTCCGTATATTCTCCCTTTTGGTTCCTTTTTCCTGCTCAATGACATGCTTAGCAATCATAAGCCAAAGCTTCTTCCTCAAGTCCTCATCATCTTCTACCTTGTCTGCTTCAGCCATAGCAAGCTCTGGATCAACCTATTGAAACAAAGGGAAGTAGTGAATGGTGTATTCTCTTTAAGAAACTTATGGAAATATATTTGAATGTGAAAAGTGCAAAAACCCAACAGGATCTATAGGTGAAGCACAAAATTACAAGAACATGCCAAAAATCATTAAATATCCAAAACAGTTCTTTACAAAATTGATTCCATAGGCTTAACAAATAATCTTGTTCATCAAAAAAGAATAGGAAGCAAATAACTTCAGTTGCAAATTAACTCCACCATATAACGTTAGTTTATGATTAATTTTTAGCAACAGAAATTAGTATAAAGTTAAATTGAGCATATAATATCAGTTTCAAGAATCAAATTTAGCACATACTCCAGTCACAAAATTAATAACAACATGTAATCATAGTACCAATATTAAAACAAAAATTAAAAGAAAGAGAAAGCAAGAGTGTGCAAGACAGAGAAGCCTTAAAACAGACTATCACCAAGTCTACTAGTGTTCCATCAATTCAGAAACGCAAGCAGCAAAATGTGCTGCATAAGCAAGCCACATAAAAAGTTGAACCATGCACAGACATGTCCTTATAGGGTGAACAAAGTTTAATCGACTTAGTCCTAGTCCTATTAAGCTAGAAGTCACGAGAGAGAGCAGATATGGTGGTAAACAAAATGACCCGTCTACATTTGAGAAGAGAGGTAAATACAACTCAATTGGGTTATAGGCGCACATAAACATTGAATCTAGGTGCTATGCAGCTGGACGGTTCGCCTCACTTAGGTGAGGCTTCATTGCATGCATTAACAGCACACACCTTAGCTCAATCAACTCCATCAAAAATAAATTCCAGAGCACTATCAAGTAGAGGTGGGCAATAAACAATAAAATCACAGGCTAAAGAATGACTTAATTATTAAAAACGACGTTATGATAGATATGTACGTGATTAAAAATAGAAAATAGGAGTAAGGAAGTCATAACCAAATTTGGATTAGACAATTAAAATTACATTTTTTAGTGACACTCTACTTTTTAGTCTGTCCCAAAAAGAATGACACCTTTCAATATTTAGTAGCAATTTAACTTTAAAATACTCATTTGACCCTTAATGACATGATCTATAACCAGACAAATATCTAAAGCTTATTTTAGACCACAAGATCCAAAAGTCTTCCTTTATTTCTTAAATTCCGTGTCCAATCAAACATCATCACATAAATTGGGATGGAGCTATCCCTCTTGCTAGCAACCAAGTGAAAAAACACATCCTTCGAGGTACTTTAGGTACCCAAATCGAGCTATATGAAAAGGCAACTTCCCTTATTCAAAAGCTTTTCATAATAAGACTTTTACATGAAGCACACCATTACCCCCCCCCCTTCAATATATCGTTTGTCTTATGAAGTGCTTTGTTTATAGAGCAAATGACCATGCCTTGAAACTGTCACCTTCCAAAACCACAAATCCAAAAAATCTTCTCTATTCTATTAGTCTCCGGACTATGGTTGGAGTTAGACTGCCATCTCATTCTGGTATGAAATTCAATAAATATTTGGGAAGGTAATCCTCAAAGTGATATTCCATGTACCACATGAGCTCCCAAAAACATGATCTCCTCATATCTTTCTTGAATGACACATTGACCGTAAACTCTTCCCAACGCCTCACAATGTTCCTCCACAATACGCACCCTCAGGGCATGGTGACATTTTTAGTTCTCCAACCTCCTTCCTATATCCCTTAATTTTCTACTATCAAGCTCTTCCTAAAAGCATTTACCTTCAATCCCTAATCTCCATAATTATTTTCCTAATAATGCTTACTGAACACCCTTAAATCTTTAATTCCAATCCCTTATGAGACGTGATGGTCTCCTACTACACTAAATGAAACTTCCATGCCTCGTCTGTCGAATTCATAGGAAGTTATTGCAATTCATTCATCTAAATAATTATTTTTTTGATAATGATCTATATAATTACTGTAAGCATTTACAGCTATTTTTTCCTGCATAACACATACATTTTTTTTTAGTTTTTTCCTTCTCCCGCAGTTATTCCACTTAAGTGTGTGTGGTGCTTAAAACCTAGAACATGTTGGTTAATCGTGCAATATTCACCTTTGACAACATTGACTTTAAACTCTTGAAAGCATGTTCTTACATTCAATAATAAATACAACTTCCGGGGATTATTCTAAATTTTTGTAAGCAAATAAGGCAAGATAAGCCTAGTTATATTAAGAGTTAAGGCCAAAATTAGAAGGAAAAAAAGAAGATTAATCCACCTCAAGCCTTGGGATCAAAAAGACGATAGAAACGAATGTTTAGATGTGATCCAAGCAATCAAAGTGTGGACATTTTATGACTATATGATTAGTTGGGCTGAGATTAGCTAAAGTCAGCTGCTATTTTTAATTCCTTAATTACTTTTTTTTTAATAACCATGGTGTCCGGGTTAGCTTGTGTGAACCTTGACTGATTCCACGGGACACCTGTCACCTCCCACCAGCATCATATACCAAATAACTCTATCCACCAATGCTAAAACAGATGGGAGAATTCACCTAATTTTTTGTCTCTGCTGGGATTTGAACATTTGAATATGAGACCTAGATGCTTAATGCACTTCATTAACCACTAGGTCACACCCTTGGGTGCTTAATTCCTTACTTTTAGTCCATTTTGTTTCTCTGTCTTTCAGTTAAGTCCCAAAACGTCTATACGGCGATTAGGTTACACAAGTTGCTTTTATTATGGAGTTTGTTAGGGAATTACCTGTGTAGGACAGCTGTCCAGATGAGTATAAATAGAATTGCAGTGTACAAGAGAATCATCTGAGATGAAATATTCCTTTTTATCTTTATAATTCCTTATTTATCAAATAGTAGCAGCTGCTACACACCACAAATGACCTTGATTTTTAGAGGAAAAACTTGATTATAAATAAATTAGGAAGACCAAATACAGATAGGTTTTGTTAGATTTTACACTTTCTTTTTTCTCTTTATTTAGTGTAAGTAACAAGAATAGCTTGTGCTTGACAACTGGCTCTTAGTCTTGTTTTCCTACACGTGTAATAATCAATTTATCAAATAGTAGAAGCTTCTACACACCACCAATGACCTTGTGTTTTTAGAGAAAAGACTTGAATATAAATAAATAAGGAAGACGTAATTCAGATAAGTTTTTTTGTTGGATTTTACACCTTGTTTCTCTTTATTTAGTGTAAGTAACAAGAACAGCTTGTGCTTGACAACTGGCTCTCAGTCTTGATTTCCTACACGTGACAAGCAACAATCAATAGACCAACCTCATGCCTTGCACTTCAGATTTCAGCTTATTCCAAAGGACAATAAGACGTCATTTGTTTTCATTAAGATTAAGACGTCTGAATCTTAATGCTCATTTGTGTGCATTGAGATTTAGAGGTCTGAATCTTAATACACGTCTGAATATTAAGATGTTGCATTAAGATATGAATACTAAATAATTAAGACTGTTTGTTTTCTCAATATCTAAATGTATAACATTTGTCTTTGTTTAAAAAATAATACATATAAAATTCAAACAAAATACTAAATTGATCTAATATTATATCAATAAAATATTTTAAAAGTTTTATATGACAACTAGTGGTGGTGATGACTAATGATGGTTATTTTGTGTGTCGATTTGGATGGAGTGACTAATGATGGTGATTGTGGGTAGTATATTATGGTATAGTGGTTGACAATAGTTATTGACCGTGGTTGTTAGTGGTGGCGCCTGATAATTAGTAGTGAAATGATACTGATAACTAATAGTGGTGGTGAATAATGATGTCGATTAGCAATATATAATGGTGATAATTATCAGTACTAATTAGTGGAATTAATAATGGTTGGTGGTAATGATTGCAAATGATGGTTAAGACCATTTCCAACCCACCTCTATTTTACTCTCCATTCTCTATATTTGGAGAGTAAAATAGAGAATGGGCATTCCAGCCCCTCTTTATTTTAGACTCCATTCTTTATTTTTAGATAGTTGAATAGAAGTTCTCCAAATTTGGAGAACTAGTATTCACTCTCTTTTCATTTTTTCAATATTTTATTATTATTTCTATTATTTTCTAATTAACATATTATTTTACCTATAATGTCATTAATTAAGTATCTAATATTCATAATTCTTTTAAATGTAATATAATATTTTAAAAAAATATATTATTTAATATATACTACTTTCATCCCGAATTAATAATATTTCAATTTTTTTCTAATTTTCGTCAGTTATATAATTTAATTTTATTATTAATTTTTGAACGTGCATTCGGAGTTCGGGAAAACATGTATTATACTGCACAACATGATAACCGAGGTTGAACGTGATCTTAATGCACCAATTTAAGATGTTGTAGAGGCTCCAACGCCATAAATGGTGGTAGATGAAAATCTCCGATTTAAACAATATTTAGCTAGACACAAAAAAAATTAAGGAAAAAAATGATTATTTTGAACTCCGTAATGCATTAGTAGAACATTAATGGGAGCAACATAATAATTTTGAAAGTTGAGTGTTTATGTAATTGTATTTCACTTTTATTTGAATTTGAAATAAAAAATGGAATCTTTTAAAATTTGAATTTTTTTTCAAAAACGATGGTATTGGCCTTGGGGGTAGGGTGGGGCTGGCGTAAAAAATGAAAAAAATTTAAATTTGAAAAATCTACCAAAAACAATTTTTTCTTAAAAAATTTTTTTGACGGGAATGGCCAGGGTGCGGGGTGGCAAGGGAGAGGGGGGAGTAGGGGTAGGGGGTGGCGTAAAAATGAAAAAATTTCCAAAAACAATTTTTTTTAAAAAAAAATTGGCAAGGATGGCTTGGGTAGGGGTGGGGGGGAGGGGGAGGGGGGGAGCTGGCGCAAAAAAAGAAAATTTTTTGAATTTGAAATATTTCCCAAAAATAATTTAAAAAAAAAAAAATTAATGCGGGGGAGAGGTATGGCCTTGTTGGGTGGGGGGTTGGGGGGTGGCGTAAAAATAAAATAAAAAATTAAATTTGTAATATTTTTCAAAAGCAATTTTTTTTGGGAAGGGGGGGGAGGGGAATAGGGGTTGGGTGAGGTAAAAAAAATTATAAAATTTAAAACATTTTTCAAAAATAAATTTTAATTTTTTTTTGTTTGAGTGGGGGGGAGGGGAGGGGGCTGGTTTGGGGCTAGGGTAGTCATTTTCCTTAAATTTGAGGAAAATGAGTTAATTTGGAAAATATTTTCCAAACATTTAAGCCAACCAAACATGAGAAAATTGGAAACATTTTCTGATTAAGATCTGAATGAATAAGA
The DNA here is from genome assembly GCA_029582245.1 of Solanum etuberosum. Taxonomy (NCBI): domain Eukaryota; kingdom Viridiplantae; phylum Streptophyta; class Magnoliopsida; order Solanales; family Solanaceae; genus Solanum; species Solanum etuberosum. The sequence goes on from JAJONR010010233.1 coordinate 23,208, forward strand.
TTTAGATCTTGAAAACAAACTTAATGACTGACATCTGAATGATTAAGATTAAGACATTCATTAAGTGCAAACAAATGAAGCCTAGATGATGCATGAGAATTGTTAACATGACAAATCAGCTAACTTAATAGTTAATGTAGTCATGAATTGCAGAATATAAGCAGTAAGATTAATAGAACCAACAGGCTTCCAGGAACACACAGAGGGCAATCAGTATTAAAACAGAACCTGTAATGCTAGGGCAACTGCTTCTTCATGCATAGACATCATGCTGTATATATGAACACAAGCTCGCATTCTCTTTTCCTTGAGGCAAAGGCGTAGCGCATATTTGGGATCATAAAAGAATTCAGGTCCACCTGGTTGCCCTTTACCAAACTTGCATTCTAGGAAACGCAGAAGAGCACTCTCATCTTCCTAATTTGAAAAAAAGGGAGAGAGAGAGAAATTAGGTGCAACTAAGCATATTTATAATTGACAAGCATGAAAATAACAACTAGCAAATTGTTGAGTGCACAAAGACATTCCAAGATCTCCCTGCAGCTATGATTAATGACTTAATCATCACATTTACATGAAAACATACCCAGTGAAATCCAACTAAGTGAAGTCTGGGAAGGGTAGAGTATATGCAGACCTTACCACTACCTCGTAGAGGTAGAGAGGTTCTTTCCAAAACACCCTCGGCTCAAGTGCATCAAACTTAAGTAAAGGGAGAAGAAAACAATGAAGGAAGCATAGTCGTTAATAAAAAAAAGCAGTGTAAAGTCTACAAGAAAGTGAAAATAACAATAGCAAAATAGTGTGATAGTCAAAACACAATAAACAACATATGACAGAAACTAAAAGGGTAGAACTAGTACTACGATAGACACTAACAAGCCTAAACCTTCACAAGGCAACCCAACACTCCACCCCTACTAACCTTCTACCCTAATACGCGACCTCCATTCCTTCTTATCTAGAGTCATGTCCTTGGTAATCTGAAGCTACGTCATGTCCTGTCGAATCACTTCTACTCAATACTTTTTTGGCCTACCTCTACCGCTCCGCATATCCCCTACAGCCAACCTCTCGCACCTCCTCACTGGGGCGTCAGCACATCTCCTCTACACATGCCCATACTATCTCAGTCTCGTTTCCCTCATCTTGTCTTCCACAAAGGCCACTCTTACCTTTTCTCGGATAACCTCATTCCTAATCTTGTCACTCCTAGTGTGCCCACACATCCAGCGCAACATCCTCATCTCTACAACATGCATTTTTTGAACATGAGAGTTCTTGACTGGCTAGCACTCCACCCCATACAACAAGGGCAGTCTAACCACCACTCTATAGAACTTACCGTTAAGTTTAGGTAGTACTTTCTTATCACACAAGACTCCATAGGCAAGCCTTCATTTCATCTAATGTCTTCCCAATACGATGTGTGAAATCATCATCGAAGTCCCCGCTACTTTGGATTACGGACCCAAGATACTTAAAACTCTCTTGGGAATAGTCTGTGTGGCAAGCCTTACTTCCACATCCGCTTCATCCAACACATCACTAAATTTGCATCCAAATATTCTCCAAAGAAAAATAGACATTGCGCCCCTTTTGTAGAAATGGAGGCAGTCGTGATTCTAACTAGCAATTGCCCAATGTCAATTCTCGCCATTGCGCGCTAGCCTAGCTAGCTAACGTTTTTCAGCTGGCTGGACAACTTCTTTAGGGTAATTAATTTGCTTCAGGGACTAAGATAATCCAAATATCCAACACTCCTC
>JAJONR010010234.1:0-18285 GCA_029582245.1 Solanum etuberosum
TTAGAAACAATATAAAAATATTTTTCTCAAAGAAAGAAAATCGAGTCCACTGAATGCACAGTGTCCCCTTAAGGAAATTATTCCCCTCAAGTACCCGAAGTTAATGGAATATATCCTCCCAGGATAGAACGATCTTACTCACCGGTGTATCGGTACCTAAAACCACGGTGTCAGCGAACCACTCAACGGCAGTAAAGTACACTTAGAATACTAGATTTAGTAGTAGTAGAAGAATTCAAGAAAAATTTTCTTAAAATGAGAGGAAATCCCTCAATTTATAGAAAACAAAGGGTAGTGTGAAAAGGTTCTTATTGTGCCTTACCGGAAAGGTCACAACTCTTTGGAAAAATCACAATCTTTTGGAAAGGTCACAACATTTCATAAAAGTCACAACTTTTCATTAAAGTCATAACTTTTCAATAAAAGTCGCAACTTTTCATAAAAAAGTCACAACTCTTCATTTTCCATTCACACCATTTTAAACCCAACAATATTTTCACAGGAACGATTGGAGTAGTTTATTTACGGGGTGTTGTTAAAGAAGGAAAAAGACAGTTAAAAGCAAGCAAAATCACCTTTGGGTTGTTGTTTACTTCATTTCCATCAATCACCATTACCTTTGTTCTCTTTTTGATCAATAGAAGCATCTTCTTTACGCCAGGTAAACCAAAGAAAAAAAGATATATACCAAGTACAGTAAAAAGTGACCAACCCGTCACAAAACCACAAGCAAACTGTACACGACGGTTCAATACAGTACTTAACATAATATGATGGAACCCGACGCGTTTTTTAGCACATTCTTTCAGAGGACTGCCACAAAGTCCTGGATTATTTGCATAACTTTCAGCTGGAAAAGTGGCATTAATAAACCTTGGCACTGGCCCTGTCAACATGTTGTTGGCAACATTGAAGTTCTTGAGTCGCAGTAACAAGCCAATTTCAGGTGGGATCGGACCTTCTAGTTTATTGTTGTCTAATTTGAGGGAATTAAGAAAAGAGCAATTTGCAATGTTACTTGGGATCGCGCCTGAGAATTGGTTGCTTGAGAGATCAATGGTTATTGTAAATCCAATTAGTTTTGATATATCCGAAGGGATGGTTCCATGTAGCTCGTTGCTTGAAAGATCTAGAGAAGTTAAAGAATTGCAATTTTGTATGCCTCGCGGAAACTCACCTATTAGTCCCATATCTGGAAGACTAATGGATATAACTCTGTTCTCATCGGCATGCCAGCATTGTATTCCTTCAAATTTGCATACAAAACCTTCTGTCTGATTATCGAACTTCCATGTAGAACTCAAGATGTTTAAAGGGTCTACCAACGAATCTTTTATCGACATCAAGCAATCTATGTCACTCTGCACCGCGTTGCATCTTAGAGAAAAGCTGCAAACTAGTAGGAAAAATGGTAGTACAATGTTGCAGTTGCACATTGTTGAAATGAAATTTTTTGTTTTATTTGTTTTGGCAATTGTGCTGTAATATACTAATTGATTTTTTTGCAAAAATGGACACCAGTTGACTTGGGTCAATTAGACGGTAGAATAATTCCACCAGTTGACTTGGGTCAATTAGTTATTTGCTTTGGCAATTGTGGTGTAACATACTACTAATTGATTTTTTGCAAAAATGGACAGGAGTTGATTTGGGCCAACTGCATGGTCCAACACATTTTCCACAACACGTTTGACTCCACACAACTTTGGGCGCGGTCCTTTTCTGATCCATGAAAATACTTATATAGAACAAGTTTAAGCGGCCGTCGTATATGTGTGAGACCTTTAAACATTTAACAACTATTATGTGTCTCACGTGCATCAACAAACCCTCACATTGATGGCGTCTGATAATTCTCACATTCTCACTTGCACATTATTTTTCATTGACACAGAAATACACTAACACATGGGGATTCGTGGGACACTAATGGTCTATGGCTACGAAAATAGAGTTTAACTAATATCTACTGTCCGTGGAGGCTTGTTGTTTTTTTTTTTTTTTTTGACTTAAAACGGAAGGATTTATTTATATATACTTAAGGTTCATCCATACAAAAAAGAAACTGATCTAAGCAATACAGTTCCAGTAGCATCTCTATCTAATGTGTTAGATATAAATTGTGATTGGTGCCTAATGAAGTTTTCAAATAATTCTATTGCATAATTAAATCAAAAACTAATATTTATGTCAATTTAATAATTAAACCATTAAAATTGAATTGATACCACAAGAAATACAAATACTTAATTAAACCATGTTGAAGTTAACTATTAATTAATAATTTGTAAAAATGATTGCTAAATTAATGAAATTTTTGCGAGGGTTTTTGAAACCTTTGTAACAACAAATTGTGGGGATTTTAAACCCCCTCAAAATGCAATTATAACCCCCCACAAAATGAGTGTTTTTTATTAGTGATTTTAATTAGGTATAATGCATAAACGTGTCATTTAACTTAATTGACATCAACTAATATCTATGTACTTAAATTTTGAATGTCCACAAGTAGGCACTTTAACTTGTATAAAATTAAACAAATAGACACATATATCTTACATGACATAATACACGTAAAATTCCACGTATGAGCGTTTGTATATCACGCATACGACCTGCAATATTCAAGTGTTTATTTGTTCATGTTTTGACTAGTTAAAGTGCCTACTAGGCAAAGTTTATAAACCATTGCCTTGCTTAGAAAAGAGCATGAAATCTATTGAGTCATTTTCTTTGGCAATTGTGGTGTAATTTACTGATTGATTTTTGCAAAAATGGACAGCAGTACTTGACTGAGTCAATTGCACATTTTCCAAACACATTCTTTACTCAACATCTTGACTTCACAACTTGGATCCCGTCTATATTATCACGGTCCTTCTCTGAACCCTACGCAAAAACTGTTACTTGAAGAAACAAGTCTTCCACGCTGTGTTTAAGCTGTTAGTTTCAATTACGCATGAATCTGAATGTGCATCTCTATGATTAAGTTATTGTCTTTAGATATGAATATTAAATGATTGAGAGTGTTTATTTTTTAGCATCTAAATGTGCATGATTTATTTCTTTATGAGAAAAGACATAAAGTGACACCTGAAGTTGTTTCGAATTTTCAAAAAGACACTTTAACTTTGCAAGCGTCTTATTGCCCCACAAAACATTTCAAAATCACAATAAATACACACTTTTTACACAATTTGCATTCTCAATGCATGAGCGTGAGTCTCCCTCCAATTAATAATATAATTACATATTTTTTCCAACTCATTTAGTAAAAATTGGATAAAATTTTGACCCATTCACATTTTAATCATGACCCACTCCATTTAACCCTAAACCCCTTTCAAATTTTCACTCTACTCTCTCTTTCTCTTTTTGATGATCAAAACCCTAAGCATTTCAATAGTCACAATAAATTTGTTTTGTGGTGATAATTTCTTTAATTATGGAGTCAATGAAAAATCATGATTTGTTGTTATTTTCTTCTTGTGCTATCTACTATTTTTATAACCATAGACCAGTAATGTCCCCACAAATACCAAAAAGTTTGTTGATGCATGTGACGGTGAGACACATAATATTTGTTAAATATTAAAGATCAGACACATATTGAAACCCTTAAAATTTATCCAAAAATACTTAAATTTAACCTTACACTATAATTTTCAATTAATAGTTTCATATCAAATCTCAAATTAGATACATCTACATACAAGTATTTTTGTTACCAGAATATAAATATATAAGGAGAGGGGCAAGCAAGAAAGGATAGAGATAGTTACGTAGGGGAGTTAGCCGTCAACGAACTAATCCACTAATATTCCCGGTAAATCATAATATCTTGGTACAATTAAAAGCTAAAGGAGCCTATATGTAATTACTAGGATCTTTTGGGGGCTCAAGTGAAATTATCTTGTACATTTGTACAAGATGATACTGCTCAAAATGCTGACCAAATACTAAAAAGAGAGAAAAAAACATAGTGATAAAGAAAATGATGCTTAGTGCTCCAGTACCCATCATCAATGGAGGCATCAATATAAGGGAAAAATCAGAATTTCATCATTCAGCTATGAGAAAGTGAGTTATTCTTCAAAAATCAGTCTTGTTTATGATGTATTACAAGTTTTATTTGCCTGAGTTTTTGTGGGTGACTTTAAATTTTTCAAGAAAAGATATTGGAGGTTTGAAAATAGAGGTACAAGAATTGGGGTGGAAAGAATTCAAATTTTTCCTAAAGATTTCATTTTTACAAACTTTCTTGGTGTGTAAAGTTGTAGAAAGATTGAGTCTTGGTTGGAAATTTGTGTGTGGTTTGTGTTTTTGATGTGTTTTCATTGTAATCTTTTTTTCTATTAGAGAAAGTTTTCCAAGAAGAGTATTTGGAGGTTGGTAAAGAGAGATAAAGAAATTGGGGCATGGAAGAAATCAATTTTTTCCTAAAGATTTCATTTTTACAAATTGTCGTGTGTAGTGTTCTAAAAAAATTGAGTCTTGGTTGGAAATTTGTGTGTGGTTTGTGTTTTTGATGTGTTTTCATTGTTATCTTTTTTTCTATTAGAGAAAGTTTTTCAAGAAGAGTGTTTGGAGGTTGGAAAAGAGAGAGAAAGGAATTGGGGCATGGAAGAATTCAATTTTTTCCTAAAGATTTCATTTTTACAAATTGTCTTGGTGTGTAGTGTTCTTAAAAGATTAAGACTTGGTTGGAAATGTGGGTGGTTTGTGTTTTCACTGTTATCTTTTAGTCTGTTAAAGAAATTTTCAGCCTTTGAATAGTTCAAAAAAGAGTGTTGGAGGTTGGAAAAGAGAGATTGGCAGGAAGAATTCAAAATTATCCTGAAGATTTCATTTTTACAAATTCTTTTAGTGTGTAAAATTCTGAAAAGATTTAGTCTTGGTTAGCTATTCAAAATCAATCTTGTTTTTAATGTATGAGAATTGAGAAGTGGTATTAGTCTGAATGTTTGTGGATGGTTTATGATTTTTCTTATTATTACTTTAACGACGTGTTTTCACTGTTATCTTTTTGGCTATTAGAGCAATTTCAGCCTTTAAATTGTTCAAGAAAAGTGTTTGGGGCAGGAAGACTTCAGAATTTTCCTTTCTGTTCCTTTAGGTAACTAATTATGTATATATCATACAAAGTAAGCTGATCAATGAAAGTAGACATTAACTTAAACTAATTACATTGATCAACCTAACACTGGATGGACATCATATTACCGGTATTTCCGATCATCAGTTGAAACTGATAGACTAAAAGGTCAAAGATTGAAGAAGTCTTTTAGTTTTTCTTGGAGCTCTTGGCGTTGCATATAAAGGCAACTTCCTTGGCTATCTGCTCTATCTCCTTGCTTCTCTGTTCGAAGACCTTTGATTTCTTTCAATACAAATTGCGTGAATCACCTGTGTTTGTGTGTATGCCATTTTGAGCCCTTTGAGCTGATTGAGTCTTTCCCTTGGTATGCTGGATATGCCATCTCAGATGTTGCTTCCATCCAACATTCTGCCAGATGCTCCTCTTTAGCCACTGCATGATTCTATCCCATACTATCCTAGTGATTGTACATATAGTTTCAACATTATATCCCCAATTAATGACCCTGTCAACTGTGAGAACCCTATTTTGAAGTTGTAACCATAGAGTAAATTTTTTCCAGACCCCCATAATTCCTCCCTTGTTGAACTTCTGCCCATTTTACTAAATTGAAACTGCTCTCAATTTTATTTCCTTGCCAGAGGAAATTCCTTCTCAAAGCATCTAGAATTTTGACCACCTCATCAGGTATAGGGAAAAGGGACATCACATAAGTTGGTAAGGAATCTAGCACAGAGTTTATTAAAGTGACTCTACCTCCCAATGAAAGGTATTGAGACTTCCAAAGTGCCAACTTCCTCTCAGTCTTCTCAATAATTCCATCCCAAATAGTAATGGATTTATGGTTTGCCCCTAATGGCATGCCTAGATAGACTGTTGGTAGCTTCTCTACCTTGCACCTCAAGATGTTTGCTAGTGTTTGAATATGTTGAACTTCTTTTACAGGAAGGATACTGTTGTTTCTCCAGTTAACCTGAGTCCAGATGAAGCCTCAAAAACTACCAGAATCACCCTTAAGTAGCATAATTGTTCCTGGTTTGCTTCACAAAACACTATTATATCATCAGCATACAATAAATGTGTCAACTCCATACTCTCGTTTGCCTATATTGAAGCCTCTGATCCAATTATTTTGCAACGCTTTTCTCATTAAACTGTCAAATCCCTCCATAGCTATAATTAAAAGGAATGGAGATAGAGGATCCCCCTGTCTAAGTCTTCTTTCTGTTGAAAAAAAACCTACGGGTTCTCCATTAACAAGGATGGAGAACCTGGTGGTTTTAATACAAAAGTCTATCCAACCGAGCCATCTATTTCCAAACCCCATTTGTCTAAGAGTGTTGATCATGAACTTCCAATTTAAATGGTCATAGGCTTTCTCAATATCCAACTTGCCCATAACCCCCGGTACATCTCCTCTAATTCTAGTGTCAATACACTCACTAGCAATTAAAGCGGCATCCATTAAATGTCGGCCTTTAATGAAGGCCATCTGATGTTTGTTCACAAGCTTGCTTATCACCCTCTTCAATCTTTCTGCTAGAACCTTGGCTATGATTTTGTACACCCCTGTGATCAAACTAATTGGTCTAAAATCTCTTAGATCATTTGCCCCCACCTTCTTTGGAATCAAAGCTACAAATGTAGCATTAAAACTTTTTTCAAATTTCTGATGAGTGTGGAAATTGTGGAAGGTTAACATTAAGTCCTCCTTTATAGTTTCCCAGAAAGTTTGAAAAAAATCATTGTGTAACCATCCGGACCAGGTGCCTTGTCTGTTGCACACATTTTGATCCCTTCTAACATCTCTTCCTCTTCAAACCTTCTTGTAAGCCATTGTTGCTCCTCCATAGTAATAGTTTGAACATCAAAAATATTCAAATCTGGACGCCAACTTTCAGATTCTTTGTAAAGATTTTGATAGAAATCCACAATGGACCTCTTAATCTCCATAGAATTAGAGGACATTACCCCATCGATCATCAAAGAATCTATAGTGTTGATTCTCTTACGCGCAGTGGCCATTCTGTGGAAATACTTTGTGTTCTTGTCACCCTCTTTGATCCACTGAATTCTGGATCTCTGTCTCCAATGGATTTCTTCATTTCTAGCTGTTTCTTCATACTCCATGGCCCATTGTGCTTTCATCATTAACTCATCATTCGTAAGAGGTCTGGCCTCTTGTATGATTTCCAAACTTCCAATTTGCTCCAGAAGTTGATCCTTTCTAGCCCTCCAGTTACCTTTATTCTCCTTGCTCCATTCTTTGAGTTTTACTTTCAAAAGACTCAATTTTGTTGCTAACTTAAAGTCTGCTCTTCCTGTCACATTAAAAGAATTCCACCAGTCTTGTACTTTGGATTTGAACCCCTCCACATTCAGCCACCATTTTTCAAACTTGAAATATGATCTCTTGAAGACCTCATCCCCACATGACAACAAAATTGGATTATGGTCAGAACCCAAACTAGGCAAGGAGCTCTGTCTGATTTGATTAAACAATTCGTCCCAAGGAAATGAATACATGAATCTGTCAATCCTTGATGCATTTCTATGATTTGACCCTCCTCTCCAAGTGTAAGATCCCCCAAATAAAGGGGGGTCTACTAGCTCTAGTTCATTGATACAGCTAGAGAAGTCTGTCATTGAACCTGAAAGTCTGGTACAATTTGTCTTTTCTGAAGGGAATCTGGTAGTGTTGAAATCGCCACAAACCACCCAAGGTCCTTCACAAAAGCTCTTCATTGCACCTAATTCTTCCCATAACTCATTCCTTTCATTTCTATCACATGAAGCATATACTGCTGTAAGAAACCAAGTGAGATCTACATTAATGCCACTCAACTTGCAAGTGATCATCTGATTTCCACTCTCCACCATCTCCCCCTTCCAAGACCTTTTATCCCACGTAATAATTATACCCCCTTTACTACCTAATGCCTCCATCCAAATTCCCCCCATCCATCTATTACCCCCTAACTGTTGAATATGATCTCCTACTGCTCCCTTTAATTTTGTCTCCACCAAACTATGTAATATCTGCTGCCCCTTGTTGTAATCTGCTCCTCACCAAATTTCTCTTGTCCTCCATGTTAAGCCCCCTCACATTCCAAGATAGGATATTGAGCTTCATTATAACTGGATGATTAGTTTCCTCCCCCTACTTTTTTATTCACTCCTTGGCTCCCCTTCTTTGAATTTTACATCGAAAAACAAGTTCCTCAGTTCCTTAGGAACTCCCTGTTTTTCCCCCTTTTCTATCAAAATCAAAACCAAATTCTCTTCTTTATTCCTCTTCTGGTCAATTTTTAGGAATAGCACATTGGCTTCCTCTGTGCATCCTTTGAAAGCAGCTCCAAATTCTTGACTGAGCCTAAGAATATTGCTTTGTACCCAGTGATTTGCCCTCTCTTCTGCTTCTTTACTACACCCAGAAGCATCACAATTAATAGGAGTTGGCTCCGCCAGTTGAACAATTTGTTGCATATTCCCCTGTTCTTCACTATCACTAATTTTATCATCTCTTCCCCCATTGTTGTTATCTAATATTTCTGCATGCTTTTGTTCTTCTCTTACTTCAATTTTTTTCCCAGAAGACCCTCTTGCTTCACTCTCTACCATAGCATTTTCTTCTCTGATAACTGTTGGGCTGTTTTCTCCATGTAGTTTATTAAAGATCAGTTGTCCAGCTCTATTTGGGCTTATACTTCTTTTTTGGGGCATAGTACTCTTGGGCCTGGACAAGACGCCCAAATCTGATTTCAAATTTAAATGAGTCATGTGCAAGTCACATGTCTCATTAAACCTTTCCCCTCCCGCTGTCTTTCTCTTACAACCCACATGTTGTTTCTGACTAGAATCCCTTAATTGATGGGATTCTAGTACAGACTTATAGCTTGCACTTTGGATTATCCCATGGGTAAAACATTGTGCTGGATTCAGCCTTGTTTCTTCTCCATTGGTTCCATAACCTGATTCCGGTGCTATTTCAAACCTTGGTTTGCACTCCACCCATATCGGAAAGTGGTAAGTAATTCTGTTACGTTCTATGGAGACCTCCTTGGGTATTTTCCTACCGTCGCTGGCCACCAGAATCCTTGCCCACTTCATGTGATTTTTTAGCTCTGTTTCTTCCTCAGTTGCAATCCATCCTCCACAGACTTCTCCGATTTCTTGAAAAACTTTCTGAGACCACAAGTGCAGGGGAATGCCCACCACTCTGATCCAAGTTTCTTTGCATGTTAAAGAGTTTGGGATGCTTCCTATTAAAGGGTTCCACCATTCCAGATGGAAGCTGCAATTGTTCCATCTCCATTGGCAGACAAACTTTATCCCAGGATACTAATGCCTTCTGGGTTATCACATTGGTTCCAGACCAAACATAGCTTCTACTCAGATATTCTATAAAGATTGCAAACAGGAAAGGTGACATGGGATCACGGCCTAGGACCTCTAGCTGCATTGAGAGGTTCTGTTGGCTCTCCATTTATCACTATTGAGTAATTTACAGTTTTCACACATTCCCTAACCCAAGTGATAAATTTAGTAGGAATTTGAGTGCTTCCGTTACTTGTTGTAGAGAAATGCATTCAACAGAATCATTTACTTTCCTTAGATCTATCTTTGATCATTCATCTTGGAACACATGCTTTGTAGTGTAGGCTTTCACTAGCTCATGAGCTAATATGTGACGTTGTCTACAATTCTTCCTAGTATTCAGCATTCCACTCAAAGTCTATGTTGCTCGGACTCTTCAAACATGTTGCTGGGTGCGTGTTGGATCCACCAAAGGAAGCGCATTTTTGAAGGGTCCGACACGGGTGCGGCAACATTTATTGAGAATCCGAGCAATGTAGCTCAAAATTGTTCCGATAGAAAGGCGAATATCACATGACTATTCTGTTTTTCTCCTTTTAATAAAAGCTGTTTTTATGTTCCAGGTTTGAATATGGACGTATGCAGAACACTGATTTGGCTTCATGGAAAACCAGGAGTCAAGCTATCCGCGTCCTGGCAAATCCCAATGTATGCATTATGAAGGCTTCCATGTATGTAATACTAGTAAAAAATGGTTAGATTATGCTCTTCAAAAAAATAAAACAAAGATAGTTTTTGTTATATGGCCGGTGGTAAAATTATGTGAACGGTGATTTAGTAAAACTTGTTTCTACTTTCTACTTACTTGTTTATGTGGCTATTATATCTTCGTCTTTAAATGTGTGCGCAAGCCAGCCTAAACACCACGGTCTTAAAAAAGAAGTTAGAAATACTCTATGCATATGTACAAAAAGACTACCCCGTTGATGTCGTTTGTTTGGTATTAGAGATATCTTCATAGTGACTCGAGGTCGTTATCTGTCAACTTGAGCTTCTAAATGAAAACTTCTTTGTCCGCAGGCATCTCCAGGGAGAGTGAGAACAAGGAAGGAAGTGATCATGGTGGATCCTTTAGAAGCCAAGCGATTAGCTGCAAAGCAAATGGAGGAAATCAAAGCTAAAGAGAGATATCAAGTGAGTAAACCTCAATTATATTTTCATGCGTGCTGAATCTCTGTAACTTGGCACTTCTCGACTCCTAGGTGCCTCTTAGCAGATTTACTAGTTTCGGCTATTGAATTCATATTATTAGCTCAAGGTAATTATTCCCACTCTCGTCTTTGGTATGTTAGTATATCGGCATTGAACATGATGCTTACCTCTAAGCAAATTGAGTATAGGATGTTGAGTTTACATTATTTGCTAAAAGGTAATTAGTGTTCCGGTTCTCATCTCCCGAATGGTAGTAAAATCGGCCCTGAATGTCAAGTTATTAGTTTATTTCCACTTTATGTGAGATAAATCTTCCAGTGACGTTAAACATTTAAGTCGGTCATTCCCTATAAGCTAGGTTGCTTGAACTCTCCAAAAAATGTTGTCTCACTCATATCAGATCCTCCATAAATATACTACTTTTGGAGGATCTGACACGCATCCGTTGATATTTTTTAAGAGTCCGAGCAACATAGCCTACTGATGCATACTTCTACCAAGCGTAACGTAATCCCCACATCCTACCTTGTGAATTTCTGCTTACTTAAGTCTTGAATGATGTGACCTGGATAAAATATCATGTCCTTTCCACCTTTGAAGATTCTTGTGCTTGTACAAATGCTCTTGAAACTTGTTACCGTTACATCGATTTTACATTCTCTGCTCTGAATTTTCTTACAGAGACGGCGACAAATAGAAGCAATTAACGGTGCATGGGCTATGATCGGTCTCACGGTCGGATTAATCATCGAAGGACACACAGGACTCAGCATTCCATCGCAGGTAAGAATACTACAAAAGGTGCATTTGTCCTCATTCACAGTTACCTATGTTACTCGGTCTCTTCAAAAATGTCGATAGGTGTGTATCAGATCCTCCTGCATTTTGGAGGATCCGACACGGTGAAGCAACTTTTTTGGAGAGTCGAGCAACATAGACAGTTACACATAAATGAAGTTTTAACTCAACACCCGACCCCCCTTCTCAAAAAAAAAAAAACATTTTTCAGTTGGAGAGCTACGTATCTGCAGTCGTTGGGATCTTTACGAAATAGATACAGGCCAAGATGAGGAACCAAAGAGACTATGATCGAAGCATTCTGACTCGAAAAACGTGAGATCGCGCAAACTGTTAATTCTTGGGCAGCATTTTGGTTTTCAGTCCTCTGCATTCTTGATTTGTTATGGTTACCATAGTACATATCTTTCCATTCAGGCTAAATGTCAATAAAATGTATGATCATACTGTTGTGTATTATTTTTGGAGTTTGAGTTCATTTAGTAAAAAACTCAGTTCTTGTCACCATGAGCAGAAATTAGTTTCATAATGTATCGTATTGGATTTGGATTATACTATATTGTTTTGATGAATATAATGTTTAGATAACTTGTTGTTTTTCGTCGTGCCATGATGTCACGCACCAAGAATTTGAAGAATAAATTATTATTTTTTTATTTTCCACTCGGTATTCGGTGTCTGGTGGTTGGAGCTTTGATTAAATTTGGATCGCGCACTGCAGGGTCCATTTGTGGTGGTGTTTCCAACAAGATTATCTCCATACTTAGGGCTTGAACTTGAGACATCAGGTTAAGAGTGGAGTAGTCCTACTACTCCACCACAACTCATGTTGGTGACGAATAAAATGTATTAAAATGAAAAGGTAGGGTACGAGGAATAATTATATTTATAAAGATAGATAGGATAAAGGGTAAAGTGTATTGTTTATAGATAGGATAAAGGGTAAAGTGTATTGTTAAACATTAAACAATAAGGACAAGATACTAAGGGGATCACGTCAAATTGATCGTTATATAAAATGGTACTTCTCATCGTTATATGATGAAATGTAATTAACAATAAAAAGAAAACAATTTTCAATATAAAGTAATAATTTGATACAATACAGTAATGACAACTAAGCAAACTAGTTTTTAGGGAGTGTGTCCCTTTCAATAGGAGGCTACACGGTGCGAGTCTGGATTAGTCGGATCGGTAGATATCGTTACTATATGGTTAAACTAAAAATAATTTACATCACAATTAAACTCTTGGGTTTAATGCTTTTGAGGAGAAGCCCAATGGGCTTAGTCCTTAAGAAGATTTCAACCACTTCTTCACTAGGCCAATCTTCTTGGCCCAAAACCAAAGCCCATAGTTGAACAAAATAATTATTTTTGGGGAGCATATAACATTAACAAGAAAAATATTTATATATGACTTAATTATAAATAAGTTTATTAAAAAGTTATTCTCTGAACATTCCCTCATATCAATAAATACAAGATATGACTTTAATATACAAATCACTATATCATGATCAGGTGAGATGTATTTCACTTTAATTTGTAACGGCTAAGATTAACTTTATTGATTTAACGTAAATACAAGTATAAAAAATGTCTTAAATGTTTGAATAACTCACAATTAAATGTTTGTGGATAAGATTATTGACCCAAAGTATGAGTTTTTGGACTATTATTACAACTTAGATAAACATGTTCTTCAAAACTTTGAATTAAGAGAAAAACATGGTGGAAGTTAGAAGACTTTGAAAAGACTATTTAATTGGAATATGTTGTTAGTAGTCCAATTTTGACAAATTAAAACACAATATCCAACAAAAATAAATATTTTTTCCCAAGACTTCAAAGTCAACGTACGTTATGTATGAATGCAAAATATTATAGTTTATTAAACCAAAATGTTCGTAGTTGTGTGACACTAATATTGATGATATATACATAAAAATTATATTTTATTATCAACGTACAAAAGTTAAATTCATTGTGAATAACGAATTATTAAACTTTTGTTTTATTGCATAAGGAGAATTCGGAAGCATTTTTTATCTAAAAAATAACTCATCTTCAAAGCTTAAATTCGAGACTTTTAATAGAGACGAAAGAATCATATTTATCGCATCATAATCCTCCGTGGTAATTAATGAATGATTACATTCAACCAATTATGTGATAGAGAAATTATTGTAATTTCCAAATTATTATTTATGATCTTTTGTTCATTGTTGATAAACCTTATCACAAAATTTTCCTTCTTCAACATAATGGGACTTTTACTTGTCAAGTCAATATATAGTTTTTTTTTTTTTTAGCTTCTTCCACGTTTCTTCTTTTAATTTTTTTTTAAAAAAAATTGCTATGTTACGTTGCATCATTATCTTCTTTTTTTTCCCAATTGTTAGGCTAAATGAGTCAAATATAATGGGTAAAATTTTGAAAAAAAAGGTCAACGTGGATAAACATAACGTGTCTTTGATATTTTCCAACAAATAAAGATGAGACCCTTTTATTGTCTTTATCCTTACAAAAAAAAATTAAAAATTTGTGAATTGAAGTTTGATATAGTAATTAATCAAATATTGTGTTGATCCGTTATAAATATTATTTTAAATATATGATCTTTTTAAAAGATATTGAAATCATTTTTATAATATTTTTTTTATATATAGGAGATCATCTTTTTCCGATGATCTACTGCTTAGAAAAAAAATAATAAATACAGTCAAATTTTCTTATAATGATATTATTTGTCGATTTTTCTCTTGTTGGTATAATGAAATATTATTATAAAAATATTATATCACTTCAAAGTAATTTTCACGACAATATGTGTATGAGATAATGACTTTCAATTCCTTTAACAATGTTGTAATAATTAGAATTTTCTTTTGAAATATGACTATATGGAAGTTGAAAGTTTGAATGTTAGAAACTACTATATAATATAATAAAATATTATCCACTTATAACTTTTCTAATTTTACATATTATTATTATTATTTTATTATGTAGTAGATAGATAAGAGAAGAAATTTGATGAGAAAGACACATTTTATTCATAAAAATGGAAACAAGCTTCCTAGGATTGAACAAGTAAAACAACTATTATAGCACCAATGAATTTATATATAAAATTGTAGATAAGTGCAAAATATTATTATCTCAAGTTTAAATTTTATGTAAGAATATATATTATATAATCAGATCACTCATTAACAAATAACTTTTAATTGATAACTCGATTTGATAACATTAATTGGTAACATATAATAAAAGGTAAATCGTGACTTATTATAACATGTTAAATTGTATTAATTATGTAAATAAATTAATCCTTCTTAGTTCTGTTTCGGCATTCCATATCCATTTTGGAGTCCCTATCAAAAAAAAATTTCTTATTTTTATTATTTCATCTCAAAATAAGAAATTTCAACACTATTATTTCATCCTCTGACAAAAATAACTTATCCTTATACTATTAATTAATATTAATCGATATAACTTATTTCAGAATAAATAATCAAACGAGAATAGTGCCAAATTTTTACCTCACAACTATTTATGCTTCTCTTACCAAATAATTGAATAAATCATGGGGTTTCTTACAGGTCACAGTTGTACAAGACATGAGTTATCCTAAAACCTAAATTTGAAAGTACCATTACAAAGACTGCCACGTGGATCAATTACATGACAACAGTCAACATCCTTGTAAAGTGTACTTTTTATAGGATAAAGAATTGAAATTTGTTTTTTAGTTAATTAAAAATATTATTTTAATTATATGAATCTTTTTCTTGTAACGATAACAACAACAACAATAACAATATATTCAATATAATTTTATAACTGAAGTTGGGAGAGAATAACGTATAGTTAAAATAATACACATTATCTTCGTAGGATAGTTTCCTTAATTCAAATTGTAAGTACGTATAAGAGATTATTTAGGTTATGAAAATTAATCGAAATTAAAATCACCGATGCACACTTACTAATCAGGTAATTCTTTTTTATAAAAAAAATTTCTGTTATATAGAACGTGAACTTTATATTGAGACTGATTATAATAAAAATAAATCATGAAAATAACTAAAAATAAGGAATATTCTTTTAATTATGGTTTATTCATTCTATAAGAAAACAATTCAATTAGTTAAGCGATTAGATCTGAAGAGAGTAGAATTTTTATCCATAAAAAAAAATGATAGACAATTATGTAAAAGATTTTTATCGATATCATTTAGAGAAAATTCATAAATTAAATTTTATAAGTAATATGAACTAGACGTGTCTAAGTTTGTGATGGAAACAATTCATTCAAATCAAAAGTCTATTCAATTAATAAGAATTTTAATTTCAATTTTTGAGTGTAAAAAAGGAAAATGTATCAAGTTGGTGTTGGGGTGGTTACAACTTGTTTACATAGTCGTTACGTATTCAAATACATGTCATGCATTTACTCAATTTAATGTACGTATGAAATGGAAAAATATTTTATTATTCATAATATTTATTTAGTTGACACGTGTACGTATCAGCCTCCTATTAAACATGATAATCTTAGTTGTCATTTCTGGAAGCTTACAATTCTAAAATGAAAAGATTACACTAAAGAACTCTCAATTTCATTTATTAAATGATGTACTATATATATATCCATCAATTTCTATTTCTATTTTGATAAGAACTACTTATATGATTGCACAACTTAATAAAACAAAGATAATTAATGTTTATTTCCTCCAACTTTCCTACACACAAAAAAAATAAAATACAACAATTGTACTTTTTTCATTTTCATTTTATATTTGATACAATTAATAGTAATTATTTTCTATTTTGGGGGGATTTTTTATATTTAAACTTTCTATTTCTTTCTTAATGTCATGATCTAATACATATATTAAATTTTGTGTTCAATTAAATAGGACCAATAAAATATTCAAGATAATATTTACATATGTTAAATTGATATGAAATGACATTTTCATAAGGGATAACTAACAAGAGGTGATGCATAAATGGAAGCAAGTTTCCTATGAGTGAGTATTAATTACTCAACCACAATCCACAAAACAAAAATAACATTTTAAAATTAAATATATAAAAAATCTTAGTGTAATTGATAGCATGAAATTGACCTCAAAATTATCCACATCCTCTTCTTCATTTTGTCAAATAACAACACTATTCTCTCAAGATACTTCTCTCAAACGTGGAAAATTAATATACATATATATTGTCCTTTTTGTCATTATTATCAACATTAATTTCCAAATTCTTAAGGGAGTTTTAAAATAATGGTAAAGTTATTTCTGTATAGTCTATAGGTTACGAATAAGTCGTAGAATCAGTCATTAATGCTTGTTGATGCTTGCATTAGGATAGGATATTTATATCACACTTTTTGGTGTTTCCTTTATCGAACCGTGCTAATATGAAATGCTTTGTGTATCGAAATATTTTTTTTATTAATTTCTTATCCTCTATCAATATATCCTAATCTTTGGAAGATAGTAGAAGTTTTTCACAAGTCACAATTGCAATATCTAAAACCAATTTTGAGGGACCATTGATAACAAGCAAGCAAATTTTGGCTTCTCAAGTGACCAATTACATGACAACATGTCAATGTCCATGTAAAGTATGCTTTGATGGGATGGAGCATTTTTCATTGAAAAATAACTATACTTCAAAACTAGATATTAAATTTTTTTATGCTTTCTTAGACCACTTCATTTCTTTTTTTTTCTTTAAAAAAATTCTTTGGAAAATTCCAATATTTTATTAGGAAAGGGACAAATTTTTGGTTTGTTGGACCAAAATGGACAACTATATCATATGAGCTTGTGTTTTGTCTTATATAACTTAAATGTCTTTCTTCTCTACTTTTTTGATCGACATTCGTAAAATTTAGTCAAAATATCATATACAATTCTTTTTAGAAACTTATGAGTCAAACTCATAATTAAGAACTACGTTAATGTTTAACTAAGGACACTAGTGAATTTTTATCCAATTTCTTTCAATTTTTAATAGAAAGGGAGATCAAGAGACAATACTATTGACCTGATGATAAAAAAAACAAGGATTTGAGCTCTAAGAATTAAAAAAATCTAGTAAAGAGTATTTTTCTGTTTAATCAACCTTACATAATGCGAATCTCGATTAATCGAGATCCTGAAATAAATATCAAACATCGAAATAACTAAAAGTTATTTTTATAACCGATATCTAAAAGTTCAAAAATCCTAGCACCTAATCAATTTCACCACTTTACTAAGGTCTCATTAGCTACAAGACTTGTAATGTGATTTGGTGGTTGAGATTAATTATACTAAAATATAATATATCAAATTAAATAGTATATTTTGAAGATATATATCAAATGAAGTTGACAGGAGATAAATATAAAATTTAAATATATTCTTCACGTGATTGAGAAAAATTCAAGAAAAAGTTGGCGTATGGAGTTGACCCCCCAAAAAAAACAACTAATTCTCCTATTATTTTTTTATTAAAAAAAAAGTTCCTTATATGAATAGATGAATATTTCAATAATTATTATATTTATAACATTACAATAGTGTCAACATCCCAAAAAAGTACTGTTCGATGGGATAGATAGAATGAAAAAATTCCAACGTTGAAATTAAATATTCTTTTCTCTTTTATAAAAAAAATAAAATTGTAAGTGTTCGTATTATAAAAATACACTTACAATTTAATTTAAATATGTTATGATATTTTTATGACTTTTAAAACATAATATTAAAAATAAAATGAAAATTTTAGAATTAAAAGAATTTTTAGGGTGTTATTGTTTTCTAAACAAACTTATAAAGGGTCACATAT
>JAJONR010010235.1:0-24785 GCA_029582245.1 Solanum etuberosum
ACATCCACCCCCCCCCCCCCCCCAAAAAAAAAAAAAAAAAAAAGACCTCCAACATAATCAGATATCTCATATTCAAATCTTTGTTGACTTACTCAATATAAATTTAAAATAATTGAGTCAGTATATATTTGAGATACATATAAAATATCTAAAGTTGACTGGTTTTAGATCGTCAAATTAAAAAGTTGTGGTGGGACCAAGTCCGTTTGGCCCTTAGCCATGGGGTGCAACACTTAGAGAGGACCACCAACAGACCGACCCAGTATGGGATTTGAAAATGAGAGTTTGATAATTGCCCATATACATTATACACCATGTGTGTTCTTTATCACATGCACTCCTTATCCCTTCACATTTCAAGATCCCAACGAACAAAACTACGTACTTCTATATATTTATTTTATATATAATATAGTTTATATATCTGAATTTTGGTTTCTGTATGATGAATAAATGTCACGCAACACAAACTGAGTAGTCTCAAATGGACAAGAACATTTAATTTGACCCAATATGTTTTAATTTATGTCTTCTTCATGATGATGATATTGTCTCCAATATTGAATGTATTCTTTGCAAGGGAAGGAGGGCCACGTCTCATTAATGGTATGTTCGTCTGTTAGTTACGAAGGAAAATATTTTATCGAAAATAAGTGGATTTATTATTTATAAGATTATAAACTATCCAATTCATTCAGGTTTGACCTACTCATTCATTAGCTCACAACCAGTCCATGACGATAATAATTAACATGTTATTAAGTGTGCAATGAAAAGTTTAAAATCAAATATAAAAAATGTGTTCTTATTATTAAGGATTCCCTTCTTTGGTTTGAGTTAGCTAAAATAGAATTATAATTGTCCCCGTTTGTCATGTCCATGATTTGCATTAAAAAAGAATGAAGAAAAAACAGTGCAATATTTGTTTTTGTTATTTTGTTTCATTTGATCCTCTTTGGTTCTTTTAAGTTTGCATGAGATGGTGACACCAACCTAAAACTAATTTGCCGACAATGAGAAACTAGAATAATTAATTAGACCAAAACAGATGAATTAATTAACAAAACGAATTAGGGGCTAAGAGATGCAATTTATAAAATTAATTATAGTGATTAGGACAGTTTTCTTGGCATGAAATTAAATTTGAGAATGTTTATTACACTATTAGAAAATATGGAATCCACTACGGAATTTATCGGTGCTAATCCGTCGCTATAAAAAACTCCTAACTATTTGAATTTTCTTATAATCTATAGCTAAATAAGATTAGCACAAAATTTTAATTATTTAACTACGAAATTTGTGTGTCGTTTATTCTGTATTTTCTAATATTGCTATTTTTCATAATGTTAATATCACCAAAAAGGATTAATGTCTTCCAACCTTCATAGTTTAATGAGTTAACTGTTGAAGATGAAGGAAGCTGATGATTGGAACATGTCAAAGGGATAGGTCCAACGAATCTGACTGACGTGTTTACAATCACTACTGTAGAGTTAATTTCACACTAGGATTAGACTACTTATATTTATTAGGATTATATTACAATTAGGATTAAATTATTTATAATTGTATTATTATTATTATTATTATTATTATTATTATTATTATTATTATTATTATTATTATTATAGTAGTAATAGGTATTGTAGTAGGACTCTAAGTATAGTTAACTTAAGACTCTACGATTCTCTTCCTATATAAGGAGCATGTACTCAACAATTTTAATCATCAATACAATCCTTGATTTCTCTGATCCTAGACGTGAGATTTCTACATTAACATCTCAAAATGTAACTTAATTTTGAAAATATATGTAGCAAAGTCATTAAACTTTGTTTTATATCAATAAAATCACTCAACTTAGACATTTGTATCAATAAAATCACTCATCGAAATTTATCATTAAAAAAAAAAAAACATCACAAAATAAATTTTCTTATCATATTAACATTTCATCTAAAACCAACATGGGTTGTGGTGTACTGGTGGGAGTGTTTCACCCTTAACCAGAGGTCTCGGGTTCGAGCCCTAGGTATGGAGAAAATCCTGTTTGGAGCGCCACCCCCGAATGGGCCCTGCCCGAATTTAATCGAAGCTCCAATGTGGACTTTAAACACCGGGTGGGAAACTAAAAAAAAAAAAAACATCTCATCTAAACAATTTTAAGAAATTGCATCTATTTAATTTCCTTAATAGAGGATTTGATGGGGTTGGATTTGTGGGTGGGTGGGGTGTCACCACTCACACTGATTAGTTATTTCAATTACTTTATGAAAAAAATTGATAAGAGTTCTTAATGGAAACATTATATGATATTTTTTTTTATTTTTCGGCCGGTATTTAGATTGAAACTCAATTAAATCCGACTTCACGCCGCAATAGATAAAGTGTTTTCTAACAAAAATGACTTCATACTTAAAAAGACTCGAACTCAAGACTTCTAATTAAGAATGAAAGAATACTTACCACTCCACTACCGGAGAACACTTTATTTAATTTATTCTAAGAAGCCAAAGCTAGGTGTCAAATCCTAATAACTGGACATTTCTATAATTTAGTTTGGTGGTACTAATTGTCGTCTGATGATTAGTTAATATATTAAAGATTGAAAAATCTTTCAGTTGCTTTGTTGTTAATAAAACAAAATTAATTATGATTAGTCAGGAGGCATGTTGATGAAGTGACTATTTTAACATGGCCTAAAACAGTCTTATATGTCTCCCATTAACAAAAACATCTCATGGAATGTCTCTTAATATTATTTGGTTTTATCCCTCAAGTGTCATCAAATGAGCAATATATTGTTTGTTTTCCACAAATCTCATCTTTTATTTCCTCCTGAATTTAATATTTTTGGTCAAATTATAAATCGAGTAGTCAAAATAGTCACTAGTTCACTAATATTTATATCATGGTATATTATCTATATTATACCTCTTAGGTACGATAATTTCCTACACCCAATATACTAACACCATAATGTTTTGTGCATCAAACACCGATTACCTAGATCAAGCTATATATCGTCCTAAAAAATCTCGTATGGCACTGTTTACGTGGAGTTCAATTTCTAAGGAACTTCCAAAGAAAAGGTTTCTAATGGATGGTCAAATGACAGATTTTTTGTCCTCCAGAGATGTACTACTCAACGTTAATATAATTGATAATAAATAATTTTTCTTCTGTCTTAATTTATGCGATATAATTTAATTTAACACCAAAATTAACAAAGAAACCGAGTAACTAACAAAATTTTCTTATTGAAGGTATTTTTCTCTAGAACCTTTCGTATTTTGTATTATTTCTGTTTAAAATAATTAGGGAAATTTACACTTTTAATCCTTCAAATATTAATTAATTTTAATTTTGATATTTAATTAATCAAAATATACAGTTTTGATCCCCTATAATTGTGAATCTTCACAAACTTATATACCGAATTATGTTAATGTTAAGTTTTGTATTGGTAGTCCACCCATTTATCTCAAGTAACTCTTTGGCGGATCAATAATCCATATGTTTATTAAGTACTAACTCAAAACATGTTAATTCTTTTAAATTAATTAGCTCAATCCGTTCATTTATAATATGAAACAACAAATAAAGAATACAACTACTATTTATTTACTGGCATTATGAAACAATACATTTAATTCTGTCTACAATTACTCAAGTTCCTAATTTATTACATAGAGACACCTCACCAGAAGTTGCAAATCTGGGAAGTCAGATAATTGGACAAAAACAAAAGTATGTCCACATGAAAGATCTCCTACTTCACTTTTTTTGAATTATCATATCCATCCCATCCATAGATCTCTCACATCAATGATTTTGAACAAACAACAAGAATCATACCCTTCCAAATTACTGGACACAGATGTGTCAAGTCAATACTGAACAAATAAAATGAATGATCCGAAGGAGTAATAATTAAAAGGAGAGTGATGGATAGCTCACCAGGTGTTGTGTAGGGCAGGTTTCATATTAATGGAAAGGAACACAAGTTGTTGTTATTACTGATCAATTCTGAATGATTAATAATCATCTTTTGTCTTTGGTCATCTCCACTCCATAAGACATGTCCACTACCCTGAAAACATATTTACCCATGTTAGAGATATACTATTTATTAATATTTCTAACCAAGTCTCAATCATATTATATATCCTACACTTAAAAAAATATATATGTGAAAACAATAGTACAATACTATGTCAAACGGGTGGGGAAAATAGATCAGTGTCTTTTAGGTTTTTGTCTTATTGAATAATACTCCTTCCATTTCAATTTGGTTATCATACTTTTTTTAGTCCGTTTAAAAAAAAAATTATCTTTTCCTTTTCAACGTGAAATGATTAAAACATTCAAAAGTCTTCTTTATATTCTTAAAGTCTGTGTCAAGTCAAAATATGACAAACAAATTGAAACACAAAGAATATGACCTATATATATATATATGGATATATTAAATTTTTACTATTGAATACCTGAGAAACAGAATTTGGTAGATGCAATTGTTGAAACATATGTGATGTTGAACTATCCAGGAGAGGATAGCTACTAGTTGTGTTCTCTAATAATGGTCCTTCCAAGCCACTCCAACTCTGATTATAATTCAATAGGAAAAAAAAAGATTTAGCTTAATAGACATATCTTTAATTTGTGTGATACTGTTTCGTTGACATTTTTACTAGATATGTATATAGAAATTTAGGTATAAATATGGTTCAGTTGTTCAAATATTGACACAGCTTACGAAAATTTCTGCGTACGTACCTGATCAGGTTTGACCATGAGAGCATCTAACTCCATGCCAAAGTCATAGTACATGGGGTTCAAAGAAGCAAGCTTCATGGATAAAAACTGAAACATTATAAACACAATAATGATGTCTTATTAGTCAAATAGATTAATTACTCATTTCCCTTTCCTCTATTATTTTTTTTACTAAAAGTCAAATAATAAGTAAGGTTAATTTATTTATTTTTTACCTCAACTTGGTTTTGCAAGGACTGGACATAGTTGATTATCTCATCCAACATAAGGGCCTTCCCAGTTACCTGATTTCAACGATGCCACGTTAAACATTGGTCTAATATTAAAAGAGAAGTCAAAGAGTAGGGATCACATTAAACTTGACGCGTTTTATTCGAATTTCTTTTAAATTATCAATATAATCTTAATTACCCCTCTAAACTTGGCTATTATACTAAAACAAGGTTATCGACAGGCAAAGTAATTTGAATAAAATAAGTCAAATTTAGAAAGGTCTTTTATATTCTACCAAAAGGGAAAGTCAAATTGCTGAAACTTGATCTACCTTGTCACAACCAGGAACAAGTGCTTGCAATATCTTCATCCTTTCACTTATTTTCTCTCTCCTCACCTGAAATTATGTCATGTAAATTTTCAACTAGTAATAATTTTGAATTCCAGTATATTGATTCTGCAGGTAGACATTTGTAATAAACTTAGTTATATACACTATTTGCGTAAAAAAAAAAACTATATTGTCATGTCACTTTCATCTATTACTATAATATAATTTATAAATAGGTTACACAGACCATATGTATAACATAGTGCATATAACTTAAAAAGGGAAGATCACAAAAGATACGGTGTAATGGATTAAGCTGCTTCTCTTTTCATTAGAGGTGTTAGGTTTGAATTTTGGATATGAAAAAAATTTCGTAGAAAGAGCTATAGCTCCAATATGGATATGAGACACCAAGAAACAAAAATAAGAAAGATTAATTGTATATTAGAAAATTAGTTACCCTTTCAGCAAGACTGTGGCTGTCAGTTGCCTGGCCCCTCCTTGCTCTAACATGAACATATCCTGTAGGGGCCTCTTCAGGGGCTTTCTTCTTATTATCCTTTGCTTTTTTCTCTCTTTTTACATTTCCATTTATTTTCTTTTGCCTTTTCCCATCATCACCTTCTCTTACATTCTAAGAAATCACAAATAATAATTACCACTTCATCAAAAAAATACAATCTTTAAAACTTGAACATCACATATATATATATATGCTACCTCTGTTTGAATTTATTTATCTTATTTTAACTTGAAAGTTGAAACAGAGTTAAAAGAACGGTAAAGAAGACTTCTGAATGTTATGACGTCGAATTAAAGATACACAAAATATATCTTTGATCTTACACGGTTACAAATGCCACTTGGAAAGTTAGAATTTAAGAGTTGTCAAAAAAGGAAATAACAGATTAATATTTAAAAAGAATTACCTTAGATTGAGTAGAGCAGAGGGAGGAAGAATTGGTTTTGTTTGTCACATGAGAAGGTTCATTATGGCTAATTTCATGAACATTATTACTCATATTGACAGAAAGTTCTTGCAAATAAAATTGAGAAATACAATTTGGTAGTACTGTACTACTAGTTATGTTGTTTGGTTCCTCCAAAAAACCAGACATCTTAATGGGCACATGAAAAACAGAATCAAGATGAAAAGAGTTACTATTAGCTTCCATTGTTGTTGTGGAATTTTATAATGATGGAACACAAAAATGGTAAAATAGATTTAGCAACCAGGCAAGGCAAAGGAGAAATTAAAGAGGAAAATATAATATTAAATGGATTCTGAGAATTATAAAATGTCATAAGGGGGTCAGGTTTATATAATGATTAAAGGGATATCCTTTATAGCACATTCCAATGCAGTTTCTCTGCATTTGACTGGTCTTATCTGAATTGACTTGGGGAAGCTAGATGATAACGTCTAGCGGTGCGGTGATAAGTATTTTTTCGTCCTTAATAAGATATTTTGTGTTCTAGTACAAAATCATTTTTATTACTAAGAAACATTTATCTACTATATAAATTTAATTAAATTTCAATGCGAATATTGAGTAGAATATTAAAAAAACAAAAATATTATGTGTTTTAATTTGATCTGATTTTAGTTTAAAAATAAACTAAAAATGTTATTTTCTAATTTAATAAAATCCTCTACATTTTGTGAACTTAAACATTACAAGTAAAATTTTAATTTTAATTTTTTTTTAATAAATATATAAAAGGATGTTCTTTTATAAAGAGACTAGAAAGAAAACTATAAGACAAAAAAGTTTGAAACACAATATTATATACAAACAAAGTCTGTCCTTTTGGAACTATTCTTTTAAATTTTTGCTTTAATATATAACTATTACAAGTCATATAATAATGTTGTTAAAACAGTAGAAGCATTTATTTAGAACAGTAGTTTTTGTTAAATATGTCAGCCGCATATTATGCTATTTATTGATAATATAGTATTAATTGATGAGATCTAAAATAAAATTAACGTCATGATTTGAAGACGGACCTTAAAGTTTAAAAGGTTCAGAATTATTTGATATATTCTATTTATTATTGTATTAGCTTTTCAATAGCTTATACATATATAAATTATATGGGAATTTTATGACCCTTTGAACTTTTATTTTTCATATTATTTACCTCCTTCGCTAATTATATTATTTAAATGTATAATTGATAATTTCACTGTAGTTTATATATGTTTTTATGTCTTTATCCCTATCATGGCAATATCATATAATTTGATAGTCAATCTTCAAGCAATAAATGGCCATGACTATTTATTGCCATGAACAATAGACAATAGTACTATATTATTATTATTATTATAACTACTATGCGTCAGATGCTTTTATGGTCTTCTTTGAGTCTCAATTAATCAGACATGCAAACATTATTGGGGTTATGATGTTTCAACCCAGTTAGTTAAGTGACAAGTCATAAGAGTAAGAAAACAGTACTTCCTTTGATTCAAAAATAGGTTAAAGGTAATGAAAAATGGAAGCACAAAAGTTAAATTGGTCAAAGTAAAAGATCAATACATGCCTATATATGTGGAGTTAGGAATTTTTCAAATTGCCTACCCCACTAATATTGAATTCGCGTCCAGAAATCTCATAATGGGTAAAGTATCGAGAAATCTAACAATGGGTAAAGCGTCTCCTAACAAAGCGACTTTGTATTCAAGGAACTTGAACCTGAAATCTCTAGTTAAGAATGAAGAAATACTTATCACTTCAGCACTACTCTGATTGGTTATACTAGTCCAAGTTTATTGTGAAAAAACATACTCCTCACTAGAAAAATTAAATCTTAAATATCTCTCTCGATGTGTATTTAAAAAATAATAACATATTTTTAAACACTGTTAGTTCTTAAATTAAATTGCATATATGCAAATAGATATACATTCATTAAAACATTCATTACTAGAACTAAAAGTTTTTTCTACCTGCAACTCCTTCCCTTGATAGCCTTGAGTTGTTGGTTACACCGCACCGGAAAAGCACTCTCTGAGAAATTCGGATCTTTATCAACAGGGACAGTACCAAGGATATCAGGGTTAGGTTATGGCTGAAGCCGATCCTCTCCTTGGTACTTCACCTAGTGGCTAATCTCAAGTCTCTTCTCTTGACCGGATGGGCCTATGTCACTAGAACAGGTGAGGAAGGCCTCCAATCACTGTACTGACAATTCAAGATGAACTCCTTCCATGCCCCCGTAACTTCGGGAGAAGGGGTGCTCTCCTATCCTTTTGATTAGGAATCGTGAAATCAGAGGAAATATTTTGTTGCAAAACATGATTTTCCCACTTATTCTTCGTCAAATCAGTTTACTGAAAAAATGAATTGTGGGAAATAGTTATCACTAATATAGTGGAAATCTTTATTACAAATTACAATTTTTTTCTTTTCTCATCGATTCAATCAAAATATTCATGTAAATAGCCACTAAATATTTTTTCAATGGAAAAATAATAGTAATTTTTTTTTTTTTTGTGATCGAAAAATATTTTTTAAACGAAACATACATGCAGCATTGAACTATTTGTCCTTATTGATGTCAAAATACAACTTTATACACCTAAATTTTGTTGAAGTTAGTTCCATTATCCTTCAAGGATATATATTGTAGTAGAATCTTTGGAATATATGTTCACATTATATACCAAGTAGCTTTGACCCTTATGGATCATTAGTGCATGGGCTTTTATCTTTGTTTTGGTCCAGCCCAGCCTACTCCTTATATTCATTAGCCTTTGAAATGTGAAATACGTTTTGAATTTTGATATATCGATTCCCACCTAAGATTAGCCTTTAGGAATAAGTTATTGAGCTATGTCGAATCGGTAACAAATACTCTAGCTTATTCAATTCTCATCAATGAGATGAAAATTGAAGTATCTAATCTACTAAGTTTCTCCATATGCTCTTGTACGTAATTTTGATAGTTCCAAAATTATGAGGTACTATTAATATAATTATAGACCCGCTTTTATATTATATAGCCAGACATTTCTCTGAGTGATAGACTTTACAGAGAAATGTCTGGCTATATAATATAAAAGCGGATCTATAATTATATTAATAGTACCTCATAATTTTTCTTTGTAACAAATGAAATGACAATCATTGTCGTTTTAATCATGATTTCTTTGTTGCATATGAAGAGGAAAAAAACATATAAATAGGGAGTAAACTACGGGTGGCAAAATCATTTCATAAAATTATAATCTGCTAAAGTCCTTTATGTGAGTGGATTAATAACATGTTAATTATTGTATTAACTCGGCTCATTTTCACTCATTTAGTTAAAAATATATTTTTTCTTATTTGATAGGCTTACTAACTTGAAAAAAAAAAATTAGTCACTCATTTACTAATCTAATCCATTTTACTATTCTCAAATTCATCACGATATACCCTTTTGACACCTATTAAATCAAATAATACATGATATCTAGTCAAAGTTAGAAGCTGGATGACAGATACATATACATTTGACCCATAGTAAACACACCAGCCTTTTCTTTTAATCTTTTTTTTTTTTGCTGAACTTCTTTTAATCATTTATATACTTTCCAAAAAACCACCTACTTTCATCGAATATTCCTCTCTTTCTTATCTAAATTCAATTAGTAAAAAAGGAAATATAGGATTAAAAACATATTCCATTGAATACTTGTTGTTGGATTCAATTGAACGCGCAATATAAAAGATAAATTAAAATAGTTCAAACAAATAATAAATACTTCTTTTTGAAATGAATCATTTCGTTTGGTTCGTTGTTGACTTGATGTTTATATATATCACTTACGTAAATAGGTTAAAATGTACCTTAGTGTTTGTTCATTTGAAATTCAGGTTTGAGGCCCAATGGATAAAGACATTAAGTGTCATTTTCTCTAAGAAAAATTGATAAAGGAAAGTAGAAATTATTCATTAATTAGTCAGAAAAGAAGTTGGACTTTTACTGCTTTTTGGGTGCAATAATCAGTTGTAGTCTAGTTGGCTAGAATACTTGGTTCCCACCCGAGAGACCTGAAAATAAGTATGGATTTTTATCAGAAATAGTCTTTCTTAATTAAGAAGCTAAGTATTATATTTGAAAATAGTAAAATATGTCGAGATAGACACTCTAACAGTAATTTTTAAGAACACACCTAAATTATCCTTTTTTTGAGTTTCATATCTAAACTATTAAAAGTGTGAGTTTCATACCTAAACTATCACTTATTAGTTTGAGAAACACACCTGACTCTTTTATAACACTTTCATCATGGTGTGTAATACACTCTCTCTTTTATTTTAAAAAAAAGTCACATCACACTCCACACGGACAAAACATTCCAAAACAAAAATTAAATAAATTATTAGTTTTAGTTAAAATTAAGGATTAAACCCAAAAAAATAATATATTTTTTTATAAAATAAAATATAAAATATTTTTCTTACCCCACTCCATCACCTCCTCTCACCGTACCCCCCTTCAATTTTTTTATTTAAATTTCTTTTATAAAAAAAAAATATTTTTTCCTTATTTCAGCCCCCCCGCCTCAAAAACACTAAAACTTTCTATCAAAATTACGGCTTCAATCGAAACATAAAAAACTATACCAGACACGATATAAATAGACCAAAAATAACAGAAATTGCACCATACTCTTAAAAATATTATTTTTTTTAAAAAAAACAACATAAGTTGCAAACATTATACTTACAAATATGAGTTCCATTAAATATTTCTATTCTCACCAATTAAATTTAACAATCAAAATTCAAAATATTTGACGGAGATCAAATATATTCACTTTTGACAAATTTAAAAATTCAAAATTACTCAGATAATACTTCAAACCCTATTTTAAACCTACTTAAAAAGGAAAAAAGAGAGACCAATTTTGTCATTTTCTTTTAATTACAATCTAGGGGAGAAATTAATAGCAAAAACTGCATGATATAATGCCAAAGCAGTGAAGAAAGATATTTAATTAATTAATTTTGATTCGTCGTTTTTCCTTTTTTTTCTGATAATAATAAGCTACTTAGTAATCTTTGACACGTGTTAATCATATTTTTTTTTTTGCTAATATAAAAGTTTCTTTCTTTATGTCACATCTGGTAAAGGAAATTAAGAGAATCTTACCAAAAGTTTCTTAAGAATAATACAGTTCATTTTTTGCCTTTTCAAGTCATGTAGCTCGTGTGATGAAAGCCTGGAAAACCTTTTACACTGTATAATTTAACATATGATTTATATTTATTTTAAAATTATGTTACTAATTATTGTGCTTATCATAATAGAAATTTACATTAATCTCCAAAGTATATGCAACCTATTGTGTGAATATTATTTTACACCGCAGTCCGTAAATCGTAAGGCATGGTGAAAATTTAAAAAATAAAGAAGTAAACATGATAAAAAAATTCAATAAAAAATAATTCTTACATTATATATATAATGTAATTTTTTCGTCAATAATTTTATCACTGTCCATTAGTTTGTGTACCTAAAAAGTTTTGGAACTTAATATTTAATGAGTTGGTTTATTTGGATCTTAGCTGTTCCAATAATGTATGCCAGAAATGGATAATATTTTTAATTATTGATGTAAAAACGAATATTGTTTTTTTTTTACTAGTAAACGAAAATCATGCACGAATGTGACTTCCGTTTTAGTATTATGCATGTTTTTCCAGCTAATTTTATTTAAATATTTGCTCTGACTATATAATATAAAGGGAATATAAACTGATTAATAGTGCAGCGTGATTTCTGCTTAATTAGCTACTGCTAGGACTTTGCTTTTGAATAATCTATTGAGCACGCCTCCAATAATTATTAGGAAAATATATGTTTTTTAAGGAAAAATGGATAAAAAATGTCTTTAAACTATGTGAAATGAACAAGAATGTTTTCCGTTTATAGTTTGACTCAAAAATACACTCCGTTAATAAATGGTTCAAAAATGTCCTTGCAGTCAATACTTTGGTTTATAAATGCCCTTATTGTTATTTAATGGCAAAAATGTTCATTTTCCAAATAAAAAAATTATTTATATTCTTTGTAACACATTATTTTTCTAATAATACCTTTTTAAATTAACAAATGTTTATCCTACTTCAATTCAGAAAAAAATAAAATAAAATAAAAATCTTTTTTTTATCGTTATATAAATTAAATTTAATGATGAATATACTATGTTTTTAAATATATGACATATATTATCCGTCGAAAGCGTATATGAAGTTATTCTATTTTAGTTGGTAAAATGAGATTAAAAAAAAAATTCCTATATTTTTATTTGTTAAACTAATTTTAAAAGAAAGAAAACAAGAATGAGGTTCTTTAATAATATTTTAATTAGGAAGAAGATGTGTTTAAAAAAAATATATATATATATTTATTTGGAAAAGGGCAATTTTAACCCTTTTAGCAATTATAGGGGCATTTTGGACCAAAATATTAACGGTAAGGACATCTTTGAACCAAAATATTGATGACAATGTCATTCTTGAGCCAAACGATAAACGGAGGGCATTTTTGACTCTTTCCTTTTTCTTAATAATAAAGAAAATGACATTTTTGAAAGGTGGGAAAATAAGTTTCACATTTATTTCTTATATATCCAACCTCAAACACATTCTACTCTTTCGTAACCTTCATTAGGTCAGTATTGTGTGTCCAAGAATATTGTTGTGTGTACAAATGACCTGTTGTCAAAATAAAACAAAAAAATATTGTACTATTATTGTGCTATTTGAGGTTCAAACCCGAAAATACTTGATTCGAATGGATACTCATTACGACTGTGTCAAAGATGTAGGTGTTCAATTACTTTAAATATATATCCTTTAAACTCATAATTTAACATATATATACAACATAATTTTATCTCCAACTTATAGCTCCGCCCCTGCATTAGGCTTTTCTCGATTGAATTTGATGATCCACCATCCACGAATAGATATATGATCTAGCATGTTTATTTGTATCATAAAAATGATTTTGGAATGGTAGTTCATTTGTTGCGTAAAATCTCTTGATGCCATATTTTATCACAATTGATTTTTCTTGGCTAATATAGCGAGATTAAATGTTTGCGTAAATCATACATAAATAATTTTGTATAAAATAAGCATGAATTCACTTATTATCCAGAAAAAAACATTTTCCATCAAAAAATATTTTCTTTCATATCAAACGCACCCTAAGTATGGATAACTACAAATTAAACTTATGTGAATAAAGATAAAGAGATCGAATATGAGTATATTTTGTTGACTATCCTATATTACTATTAACAAGGATTAATTAAACCCAATAACTGCTTAATACGACTAATTCACTTTGTACACGCGGTATAACTTATGATTTTTCACAGAAATATCCTTAGTATTGTATAATAATACTATGTTATAATAAAATTTGAAATACTTTGAACAACACATAATATTAATGGTACTAAAATGTATTTGCTTAGAACACCCTTCGAGTGTTTCAATTTCTTTTTCTTCGTAATTATCCTTTCTAATACTTGGTTCATAATTTATTTATTTTTAATTTAGACTTCTAAGCCAGTTAAGTAGTCAGGATTAATGAACTGGATGCTTAAAGCAAAGAAATAGAATACTAAGCATGATGATTATTTTAAATAATTACTATTACTTTGTTGATAAATTCACTCTTAACTTAGACTCACGGCAGCACAAGCAAGAAAAATATTTGAAACGTGTTATTACTTCCATTGATGGAACACATATAAATATTGATTTCATTTTATTTTAACATCAAATAAATCCAGTTTGAGCCATGATTATTGAGTCCACAGGATTTTATTTTATTTTTCTAAATGGAGATTAGGGAACAACAAATGCTAAATACTGTAACAGCATTCGACTATTAGTATATTTTTTTTCCCCTTCATTTTTATTTATCACATTTAGATTTAGAACACCATTAAGAAAATAATGATTGTCATGATTATATGATTCTAAAGTATCAATCCTGAAATACAGCAAATAGGAAAGAAAAATAGCAAGCAAACAATATGCGAAGGTTACAATCTTTATGAAATCTTTAAGAAAAGATATGTAATCCCGCGAAGACTTCTTTGTATGCGGAAGACTTGCAGATCACCACCGAAAAGCAAGGATTCTCTATGCATTTCTATGTGTCCTTTTTTTTCTTCTTCATTCTTTTGGTCTTTTGAAAACCCCTTTATATAGTTGTGAACTAGGGTTTTGGGGGTATTTCGGTTTTCAAGTAATTTTAGAGGACCTTGGACTTGAAGAACATGAGTTGGGCTCGTCTTATCAACTTTATGGACTGACCCAAATGTAATTTGGACTTTATTTAAGTCATATATAATTATATTTTGACTTAAATAATAATCCGATTTTATGAATCAATAATTTAACTTGGTCAATATATCATGAATTTATGAATTAATCCAAAATTTAATATGGATTTATCAATAAAATTTCACTGTCTACAGTGACTATTTTATCATAATATATGATTGTCATGAGTCGTGACTATTTTACCATACTATCCTTATTATTTAATGTTAAGTATTAGGTCTTAAAAAATGATTTGAAGAATAAATAATTAATGTTAAAGATGAAATATGAAAGAATATTTTTTTTTTTGATATATTAAAAATGACAAATAAAGGTGAAAATTCATTTTGAAGTAAAAGCAAACAGACGGAATAATCATTTTCCATAAAAAGATTCAAATCTCAAGTCATTAACATTGACACTAAATTGAATAAAGAACACATAAGAAACATGTGGTACCAAAATCAAAGACTTTAGACTTATATTCAATATATGAGGCGGACCCACTGATTTCGGAAATGGAATATGGAAACCAATTTTGTAATTTGAGCGTGATATTGTTTGATTTGATATATAAAAAAAGTTTGATAATTTTTTTAAAAAAATTATGATTTAAGATGAATTGTAGATATTTGTGTTGTTATAGATTATTTCATTAATAGACGTAAAATGAGAATTTAAAAGTTGTTCTCTCTGTCCATTTTTACTTGTTGTGTTTGACTTGACACATTCTTTAAGGAGCAATGTATAGAATGATAATTTTAATATATATATATATCACATTTTAAATATAATTAGTTCAATGCTTTAAAAAATGATTATGATTAATAATAGGAATAAATTATTAACTAAAGTGGACATCTATTTTTAGTATATTGGAGAAGTAAAAGTGAATGAAGGGAGTAAATTGTTTCTAATTATAGAAATGTGATATTCTTTTTGAAATATAAATTAGAACATATATATTAATATTTAATACCACCAAAATATATTATATATTCAATATACAATAATATACAATCTTATATATTATATATATTAAGCTCTCTTCTTCGATGCTAATTAGAAATTTTGTGTATTAGCCACCCCTTTAATAAGTCCTGAATTTAGATTACTTGAATCAGTAAATTCTGAATGCCATAAGTTTAAGACTATTGTTTAGCTATAAAATTTGTCCATCGAGACTACTACTAATTTAGGAGTTAGAAAGTGAACAACAAAATCTGAAAGCTCCATTGAAAACTACTCGGAAGCTTGGAATTCTAACCCGGATTATGATATACATGATATATACAAGTGATATATAGTGCTAGAATGGATTTCAGCTTTGAGTTTTGACTCCAAATCACCACTAATATTTTGTATATAGCTTCATCCAGGTATTGTCCCAAGTCCCAACAAACTCCAACCTCTCACATTCGACAAATATTAGTAACTAAAAATGATCATATGAAAACAAGAAATTAACACAAATAAAAATCATCATTACAAAGTGATTCAGCCATCTGGAGGATAATATAGTTGATCCTCTCAAAAAATAAAATCAGATGTTACTACAAAAGTTGAATAAATGCAAAAATTTCCTAGCTACCAATGTTCAAACTTTTTTGATGGAATTAAAACATTTCTCTTCACTTGACAGGGGCAGATGGAGCGGCACCACCAGTCGTTGGCCTGCGATGTAAACATCATGTCATTTTTTGAGTTTCCACGTCAAATTAGACAATTGTGAGGAAAAGAAAGGGAGGAGAAACTCACAGTCCAACGAAAACTTTGAATGAGTCATAGATACCCCATTGTGCTCCAGTGAGTGTACCAATCATGACTATACGAATAGGAAGACCGCGAGTACAAAGACCCATCACACCTAGCTTGTTCACAGCCTGTAAAAGACACAATCGCGTTAAAAATGCAAATGTTTTTCAAAGGTACAACTAAATTAGTATCAAGGAACAGAATTTGTTAACTCACATCGCCAACAGTTGCCCCCTTGGCGTTGTTTAGGAAAGAAACCAGGTTATCAGCAGGGTGTGACACAATAGCACAAAGAATACCAGCTAAATATCCACCAGCAAAGCTCACACCGAGCTGCGTTGATTTACTGCATTGGTCTTTTGGTGTTGGGATGACATTTTTGTAGAGTTGTTCCACAATTGTTTCAAATGATGCAAATTTCATCATGGTGTCTGTAAAATAACCCAATGTAAGATAATAGGCTGATATAAGTACTACATAGAGCCAAAAAAGTTCACATATATATACCAAGCTAAAAGGCTAGCTTCAAATGTAATCTTTGCTAACGCTAAAGGTTTTATCCCTCTCGACATGTGAAAGCTAAAACTAGACCCTTACATGAAACGTAAACTTACATGGAATCTGTCGTCCCCAGAGAGGAACAATCCCCTTGTACAACCTGTATACATAAAATCAAACAGCCAAACTTCCATCAGCAAACTGTGTAAAAACACATGTTGTAAAAGAACAATTCGCGATGAATTTATCAACATAACAAGGGATTACCCAGCGGCTCCCTCAGCCCTAACGAATTTGGGAAGTCCGTCAGACAAGCCTCTGGCAAAACCAGGCTGAGTCTGAACGCGAACCTTGACAGCCTCGAATGGGCAGAGAGCAACATCAGCAATAACTTCAGCAGAAGCAGAACCAGCAAGGAAAATCAAAGTCTTGTACTTGGCAGCATTCTCAGGGCCAGCAAGGTCTGTGTAATACTTCTTGAAATATTCATAGAATCCATATTTGCAAGCTCCCTGAGCGCTGTAACCGAGCAACGTAGGCACCCATCCCCTGAAGAAGCCTCTAGCACCCTGCTCCTTAAGCAGAACACCAAAACCAGAGGAAATGCTCTTGTATTTTGCAGGATCGATCTAACAATTCGAACAACATCATTAATCACATTAGTAACAACAATGTAAACTGATTGAAATTAAGGACTCTGCAGAACCTTAAAGAAGGATATACACTGACCGTGTAAAGATATTTTTCATACTTTCAGGATACAATTCAATATCTCTTATAAGTTACGCGATTGTGTAGATATATTTAACACTGTTAACATAACAGCTTTGTCCAGTGACCTTAATGATCCACATAATTAAACAAACAACCAACAATTCAATCTTAATTTGGTAATTTAATTCTCTTTGTTCTGCTTAGTAACTTGTTAAACAAAGGGGGCTAAAACTTTCTTCGCGTTGCTGGACAATTCTCCACAAATCATATATACAACAAGCCAAAGCACAATTAATACATTGCATTAGGCTATCTCGAGATACAAATATACAAAAAAAAAAAAAAAGAGTTAAAAAATGTATACATATAATAAGATCACGCGTAGAAGAAAGGTACCTGCATGTTACACTTGACAAGATCGAGGGGTGTAACGGCCATGTGAGTGAGACCACAACTCATAACACCACCAAAAGTACAAGCACCGTAATAAGCAGGTGAGAACATTTCTATTTTACGTGAGTAGTTATCTGTGTTGGCCATTGTAGTTAAACACTTAAGAGTGTATGTGTTGATTAAAGAAGAAGAAAATGTAGTGAAAGAAGAAAGTTATTTATTGTGTAAGAGGAAAATAAGGACCGTTGCTGTAATGGTGGAGAATTGAAGAATCTGCTTTATTATGGAAAGAAGGGCTGTCCATATTTGGCTCCTACTTAATTTATCAAATGAAGGGTGTCTAATGTCTAATTGTCTATGGCTTTCCTTCAATTTTTAGTTTAATCTAATTGTCTGCGTTGAAGTTTATTGATGAGTTGACCTCTTCTCCCCTTTATAGTATTATTTTTAGCATAGTTGTATGCAAAGGGGTGATAAATAAACGGGTTGAATTAAATTTGAGCAGTGATCAAAATAGGTCAGATTAATTTACGAGTCAACACTTATTCCGCCGCTTGGGTCAAACAACGAATCATAATCCAACAGTTCTCCTCTTTTTAAATATTGCAATCAACATAACAGACTTTGAATCACACACATAATTCTTAAAGGTTAGATCTTTAAGAGTAGCTTTAATTTAACTGAAACTATATTGAAGAAGATAAAAGTTTAGTATATTTAAAGTTTTGATGGAAAAATAGTTATAGGAGATTCACGGTAAGAAATAACGAAATTATAAATTGATTTAAAATTTTTATCAACCAATAAATTAGAACTGAGTTACAAATGGACTATCGATAAATATTTTACTTGATAAATAATATCGTTTGCTTGTTTTGGATGAATTACATTTTGACTCGGCGAGTTATACCAGTTTGACCTATTTTAACTCAACTATTTGACGATAGAATAGTTGAAGTGTGCACAAGGTGGTCGGACACCACTATCATCAAAAACAAAGAATAAAAGAATGGCACAAACATAAAGGTTGGAACAGCTTATATTTTAGGCAATAGAGCTTTTATGCCTGCAGCAACTGCTTTATTTTGGGCCCCGATTAAGACTATACTGGAAAAGCATTATCATGATGCATGGAAGAAGCAAAAGACAAGCATATATAAAGAACATAATCCACATAAAGGCTTGTCTGGCAAATACATTGGGTAGTTGTCTGACAAAAATGCTTGAGACCTAATAATCAATTAATAATCTAAGATCAATAACAAAACCAAAACTCTGCAATTTCTATTAGATAATTCACATTATGCTACCTCTTTCACAGGTTTCAACGTCGTCAAGCTGACATAGGCAAAAACTTTGTAAGATGCTTCACAAACAGACTCCGAATCACCTTGCAGTCATTTATCTTCACCTCCCTTCATTGGATAAAGATTTTAGAGAAAAGGAAGAGATAATTTATGTGTCTCTACTCTCTAGTATGTAATTATGAAATCCTAAATGATTATGCACTTCCTATATCCAAAAAATAAAAGAGAATAATATGGATTACACAGAAATGAACCAGTTGTCATTCATATGAAATATGATCTTTGAACCTAAAAATTTGCAGAAGTGGAACCTCGACTATATAATATGGACTGTTGTTTGCTCCATTGAGATGCTTCATCTGCGTCATTCAGTGGTTTTGCATGCATTCAGATTTAATCCACAAGAATGTCTAGTACCCAGACCCCACTTTGTGCGACTATATTGAGTATGTTGTTGTAACGTCTACTCATCTAGTACAACAACAAATATAACATACCCAGTGTAATCCCACAAGTGGGTCTGGGAAGGGTAGAGTGTACGCAGACCTTACCCCTACCTCTTAGAGATAGAGAGGTTGTTTCCAACAGAAGAATGTCTGGTAACTTCTTAAATCAAGAAACTACTCAGTAGAAAATTTTGGCATAAGACTCCTATGACAGAATTGAAGCATTATCAGTTGATCCAGTAACTAAATGCATGAAAAACATGAGTGCTCATGAGATGTCAATCTTATTTCGATCAACACCATGTATAAAGAGTACTTCTGTTATTTAATACAAGGAAAAAGAGACTGCACACCTGTAATCCAGCTTTAGCTTCATAATCAAATGACTTGCAAAGAAGCTCATAATTTGTCTGTAACCCCATCTGCAATAGCAACAAGAAGCTGTAAAGAACTTAGGCAAATTATGATGAAAACTGAACTATTGCAGACAGTCAATCTACCTGTGAGGGTGACATACTGGATATCAGGTACCTGCAGAGGTTGACGGATAAGTGTTACTGGAAACAGCTAGTCATTATAAACAAGTGAACAAAGCAAATATATCTTATATGTAATGTAGCAGCTGAAAAAGAATTTGCTGCTAGAAACTTTTCAAGTTAAGAGCTAAGCATACCTAAGAATACGTTATTCAGTACGGAGAGGAAAAGGCTGAGAGTAAACTGGAAGTTGATTATGTAACAGGTTAATAATTTGTATTTGACAGGTTCCAAAAGAAATTCTCCTGATATAGTTAAATTCCAACATTTTGAGCTGAATTGTTGAATCATCCAATGCACGTATAACCATGTCCCAATACATTAGTTTACCATAAATAGCTCTAAGGTAATTCTTTTATATAAATATAATTTTCATTTCAACAACCAAGAGTAAAATATACAGAAATCTCCTGTAGCTTCAATAATTTTTTGCCAGCTTCCGCACTCTAGCATGATATGCCACATCTTATGACAGGATATGACAAACATAGTAAGACTAAAGAGGATATTACTTTTGGGTAATCATACAAATGGAACCAATTACCATTAAATATGAATTCCAGATGATAGTATGTAAATTTGATTATTGCTACATGCAGGATGCATAAAGAAAGAGGACAAATATAGCATTGCTAGTATAACATATCAATAGATCACCTTAGTTTATTCCTATAGAAGTTCATTGCTATCATGTTTGCCTTCTGAACTGTTAGCACCACGGCACTCATTTTGCTCTGCAAAGTATTGATAAGCTTTCATTAGCACACAAACATGACAAACATTTCTCTCTAGTGCAAGACTAGTATATTCATGAGTTAAAGAAATGCACTAACAAATTTTCAGCAATGTTGCTGTGGCTAAGTGTTTTCAAATTAATTACGTAGTTTCTCTCCACCATCATCATTTTAGGAATCAAAGTGAAAAAAGAAACATTTATTATTAGAATGAGCAAAGATTAG
The DNA here is from genome assembly GCA_029582245.1 of Solanum etuberosum. Lineage (NCBI taxonomy): Eukaryota > Viridiplantae > Streptophyta > Magnoliopsida > Solanales > Solanaceae > Solanum > Solanum etuberosum. The sequence goes on from JAJONR010010235.1 coordinate 21,282, forward strand.
CCCATCACCTTCTGAGCAATCAGCTCAATTAGCACCATTAAGAATTTTCCCAGCCCCTTCCCCTGAACACGATGTTCAAGCTGTAATTCATACACATAAAGAACAGGAATTTCTTCCTCGATGGTGAAGCGGTAATGTACAAAAGCCACAAGATGACCTTTATCATCCATACCGTCTGCATTACACCTTCCTTTCTTTGATAATTTGAGCATAATGTTGGCATCCACATTTGAGATCTCATACACAAATATATAACGAGCTTCAGAGGAAACCATCTCCCTGCGCTTCACCTTCTCTTCTACAGGCCACTCTGTTCCATATGATGCCTCCATATTCACCTGTAAAAGGCCTATACCTTCAGAAAAGAGGAAATATCCCTACGATCATTGATTTGAAGTTGTAGCTGAAACTCTGATCAAAATTAGTTAGCCATTTTGCTACCTTGAGGAGATTTTGAATATACTGCTTTACTGGAGAAGAAAGGCTATCTCCGCATCCCGAGTCCAAGTACACAGACAAATCTAATGATCAAATCAACTATACATTACACATACAAAAATTGAATAAAGTATAACAGCAAACAACCTTATACATAACCACTTAGCCCCAAGGAAGTATGGAAAACAAGTTTTCCTAGTGGTAATCCACATTGATTGTCTCCTAGTTCCCACCCACCCACCACCACCACCTCCTATGCCACCTCCAATAGTATTTTGTGTAGATCATATACAAAATGCTTTTAGGATAATCTTTTTTGCTTACCCACAGAACATAAGAAAATAAGTAAGAAATACACTTATTTTCCTAGAAAACATTTTCCTTAGTACCGAACACATCCCCAATGACTAAAGTTCTTCCATTTACGAAAGAAGATGACTGAATATGTGTAAAAAGGGTAAAAGGGGCCCTTGTTTTTGGACTAGTGCAAAGGTAAGCTTTTTTTTCACCAACAACCACCAAAAAGAAAACACAAACAAAGATAGAATATGAAGGATTTAACAGATTATGGATTCACCAAAATAACGATATAAAATAAATAAAAATCCGAACCCTTTTTCTTGTAATGGCAAAAAGTTGGGAAGGAAGAAAAAGGGTCTTTCTGAGAAACAGCAGCTTTGATTATCTCTTGCACCTTCTTCTTCTTTTCCAATATCTGCCTTCATAAACAAAGTAGGTTAAACTGTTAATTATTACTTTGTTTTTCTAAATTTTCAAAAATTGATGATTTTGGGGAAATGGGCAAACGTTAGTTTATGTTACCTCTTTCCTTGTCATCTTTTTGTCTCTGTTATTCTTGGATTTCTTGTTCGACTCTGCGCTCTTCTCAGCTTCCATTGCTGTTTACAACAAGATCCTCCGACCTTTCCAGGTTATTATATATCCTCTCACTTTCTACCCAACATTTTCGAAACTAGAAGCACTTTCACTACCCCAAAATTCTAAATGGACCCTTAATATTTTGAAATGTAGTAATATACTACCCTTAATATTGCTTTGGACTTTGCACCTTCTTTAAAAAAAAAAAATGAATAATATGAGAATTTGCAATAATATTCCGTGTTAGGTTTTCAGAAATGATTTAAGGATTAAGTAATTAATGTAAAGTATATATAGGAAAAACAAAAAATTAGTTTTTGTTAATATATTAAAAATAACAAATAAAAGTTAAAATATACTTTTAAAATATTTGACAAGTAAAAGTGAACATATAAGTATTAAGTACTACTACTCGGAGTACATACAATTTTGTAAAGGTCAAATACGAATACAAAATTGATGGCTTCACTTGCAGTCTTGGCATTAATAAGTTTATCACAACAAGTTTATCAAAATATTGCCGACTCTTGGAAAGTAATGATTTTTGCACGATTCAACACAAGTGAAGTTGTATTTTTGGAGAATTCAAACAACATAAGTGTCCAGTATTTATTTTGAAACCCTACTAATTCAAAAAGACAGATCACGTGGATAAGTTCTACTTTAAAAATAAGGCAATTCAAACTCATAACCTACTGTTAAAGATGGAGAGGTACATCCCCACCACAACCTTTGATGGTAATCAATCCTTCAGTACTATGTCACTTGACATTGATTTGGTAGAGTGGTACAAAGTCGCTTTGGCTTGGATCGTTGCTAATGCATGTGAATAAAATGCATACAGATCTGTCCTAATATAGTATAGTATTAAAAGATTTAGCTGAAAAACGATATCTTAAATTGTGAATAGTTTAACATCAAGCATAACCAAATGAAATAGATCCAAAATTTGGTAGGTCACGCCTTTGACAACTCAACTAAAACAAATGCAAAATTTTAGAAGACTAGAATCCATATTCAGAGAGGAAATCCAAATGAAACAAAGTCTAAGCTCCAGGAACCTCGGTTTCTGCCTCAGCCACTGTTTCTTCAGCTGGTCGATCCAACTTCACACCAACATCTTCTGAATAGTCACCATGCACCTGCAAAAAGAAACTCATTAGTGTTTCAAAATGATCCAAGCATGGTGCTCAATGTAGCGCGCAGAAACTGAAAACAATCTAAACTTACCTCCATCAGCTTGCCAAGATCGAATTTAGGGGCCTTGAGGATCTTGACTTTGCGAATATAAACATTTTGGAGTGGAAAAATGCTTGAAGTAGCTTTCTCAATCTCTCTACCAATTGATTCAGGGATGAACTTTGCTACCAACTCCTTCAGGTCACAGGAACTTGCTTGGTTTCTCATGATCTCAACCATTTTGCGACGGATCTAACACAATAAGACAAACATGTTGATAAGAAATCCAAAGTAAACCTGCCAGATATTATCAGATAAGTGAGATCAAGTACAAAATACCACCAACCTGACGGATCTGGCTGCTCTGAGCATAACATGTCCGCTTCTGCTGGTTTGGACGCTTCTTTGTAAAAGCAATGCAGAACATCCTAAGAGTATAGCTATCTGTAGTCTTGACATCCACATGAGCCTCAATCAAAGTCTGCCACTTGCGCACCAGAGACCTCAACTTGTCTGTTGTGAAGTCCATTCCCTGAAGATAGCCAACAATGAAAGTTATTACTTCTTTTTTTCCAAAACAAAGTCAAAATTCCATCCATAAAAAGAGCTATTCACCAGTCGTGTGAAGAAATGATAGTGTTAAAGAATCATCATACATGAAAGTTTGTGAGGACATTCCTCCCTTGCACATCTTCTGCTCTCAGGCGGATCTTCCTGTAAGCCTGATCCTCATCCTTCTGAAGATCAGCCAAACTGACTTCAAATATTCTGTGCTTTAGTCCTTCTGAAGCAATCTGGAGCCAAAATGGGACAAATGCACTTGTTTAAGTAAAACTGGATTTGCAGTCATATAACTCAATATTTAAGAGATGAAGCTTCCACCTTAATATCAAAAAGAGGGGGGGGGGGGGGGGGACTTAGAGATATAAATCTATACATTAGAGATGAACCTTCCACCTCAAAATAAAATGAATAGACCAGAATAGGCAAACATATATATTTTTGAAG
>JAJONR010010236.1:0-22114 GCA_029582245.1 Solanum etuberosum
TTTTCTAATCCCCCCCCCCCCCCCCCCCCGATTAATTCATGAGATTTCTATTGGTAATTTTGGCATTTGAGCTGCGATAAGGTTAATTCAATACCAGATTTTCTAGAATTTACACCATTGCTACTATCACTGATTCTGTTTTTCGATTATGGAATTAAATACTTCTATTCCTCTTTGTTAACTTTGACATTTGAGCTGTGCTGGAGTAAGTTCTCCATTCTTATCGACTCTGTTTCTGTTTTTCGATTCGACGATGGAGCTACTTTTACTCTGTTTTACTCATTGGATTTTGAAATTTTCATTGTCAGTATTGAAGAAGCAGAGCAATTTCAGAGCTTAAGTAACTCGACTATGGCGAACAGGTTAACTTCATTTTGTTTTCCGCCTTTATCACTTTAACTTCTTCGACTAATGTACTAACTCTGCAATTGAATCAGAGAAGATTTCGACTGATCGGATCTGGAAATATCTGGTTCTATTAACTCTGTAATTGAGATCCAATTTTCCTTTTTTTTTACATGATTTAAGTTTTGCAGGTTAAGTGGAAACGATGAACTCAGGCATGAACATGCTGTAGATGATCCAGAAGTCATTGCTTCCATGGTGGATATGTGAGTTAATCCTGTCTCTCGCAATCCCATATAAAAATGTTAAGCGGTAGGTATAACGTATCCGAGATTAGTTATCAAAATAACTTATTTCATACCAAATAAGCCTTTAGTATTTAGTTAAGTAATAAAAAATATTCCTCATATGCAACTACCCCCTCCTCCTTTTAGCATTGATGTGTTTTCAGTTAATGCTTTACTCCATTAAGAGGCTTTGTTTAGTTATTTATAATTAAAGGGCGTCGATTGTTTACTGCGTCACTACTCTTTTGTAAAAAACAAGTACGAACTAAAAGTATTTTAGGGGAAAAAAGATATTCCAATCATATATTGGTTGAATAGAGAGGCAAATAGTACCCAACACCCAGTGACGATGCTATCTATATCAATAAATAAAGGAGTTTAGTCTGAATCTCCTTTATTGAAAAATTATACTCTTTATATTTTATCATATATATACTTTTTTTAATTTATATTAAGTAAATTGTTTGAGATATAACACAATTCACTTAATATGACCACAGAAAGTATAATTGCTGATTTTTGTTAGCATAATAAATCGGATTCAAATTTTGACCTGTTGTAAGAAGACTACATTTACTTTTTAGTTTAATTATCAGATAATTTGATCCACCTAATTCAAATTCATATGCATAAGATTTATTGAAGGAACTAAGTTTATAAAGGAGTTTTTTTCCTCCTTTTTTGGGTGGGGGTGGGATGAGGAAGGAGAAATTGGAGCGAAAATTACAAAATAGTAAATCGAACTCTCAATAATAAAGTAAAAAATTATATAATTAACCAATTAAGTTATTTTTTTATATGACAAATGTGGTTCAAAATTAACCAGTAGTGAAAAGTTTATATCTACTTTTTTAGGATCTATTAAATAGGTAAAAGCTCCCCATTGAAAAAAATAAAATCGTTTGCATGTCTATCCAAAATTTCTGATTAGTCACCCACAAGATCTACACATCACCCACAAAATTGAAAGCAATGCCGCAGTTCTCTTTAATATCCCACCTACCGAACCGTTCCAATACAATTCCCTCTGCGATTCCCTTTCCAAATTCATCTCTTGCTGACAGTCAAAAGAAGTTACTCTGATTATCATTAGACTGCCTATGAGGCATATTGCACATGCAAATGCCGACTCTCTAGCTATGGCAGCTTTTATAAGTGCCATTTTTTAACCATTTTAATTAAATCAACTCACCAATCCTGTGAATTTGTCCCTAACGACTAGGACTCGTGTCAGAAGAGTTATTATGTGTTGTAAAATCGAGTATGGACATTGTTGAGTACTTGAGTTCCACATTGACCCTTCAGGGATGAGATTATCATGGACTATAGTTTGAAGTTAAAGTTAGGTCTAATGTCTATTTCTCTAATGGGTATCCAATCTAGTATATGATAATGTTGTAAGTAATATATTGGTCAAACTCCAAAGTACCTTTTTGGATTAGAGTTAATCATCATTGATTAGAAAGGCCATGTTAGAATAAGTTATAAGTTGCATACTTGCATTCCCCTGCCTATCCACTTGGTCTTCACATGCTCCTGTTGGGAGATTTATTCATCATAGGCACATTATAAATTATCTATCGAGTCTTTCTCATTCATGTGTATCCATGTTTCTCGTAGAGGCTGAAGGTGGCTTTACATGAAGGTGCACATTATAATGTTTGTTCTATATATTTTGGGTTTTCTTATCCATATTCATGTTACTTAGACGGAGCAATATTGACGGTGAGAACCCATAATCTCTCTATAACAATCATCATTCATAACAATATTTCACTACAATGATCAAAAGAAACTTTGGAACCAATTTTTCTTGTTAGTATAAAGAGATTTGACTATAGTCAATTTCAATTTATTTGTGATTGAAACATAATTATTATTGTTATAGTTTAGAAAATATCAAAGGGAGCTTAATTTGGAGCAATGGTACATAATATTCTAAATTCGAATCATTGTATCGACCATTAATACTTGTTATAATAGGTTGCTTATATCATATTTTCTAAGTTACGATCCATTTTAGGATTCTACATGAACGCGGAATATCTCATACACTGAATTTCCTTTTTTATATTCTTTATGTAATACAATCTGTTTGAAACATATGTGTGTATAAGAGGAGCCCCGTACAATAATCTTTTGACGATGAACTTGGCCAATTTACATCCCCACTTATCGTAGGCCACATAACATTGTGTCTTTGTCCCCTGTCCCAGCCTGGAAAATGGCCTAAGAAGTTAGTAGAGCAGTAAGAAGATATGAGATCTGGGCTCCAAATTGAGGGATGCAGCAGCTGGCTGTACTGACAAAGCCCATCACCATGTATTAAATGACTTTTCCCTAATCAATAAATAGTTTCTCCTACCGACACATCATGTATTTATCTCCCCACCTTTGCATGTGCATTTATTTTAGATATTTTTATTATTAGTACATTATTATTACGGAATGATGGAAATAAGTACTATTTCCGTATTGACCGTATTCCTTTTATCTACTGTTTATTTATTTATCACATTACATTGATTTAACTTCTCCCTGTAAGACATTTTTGAGTGGGTCAACTTGATCCCTCAATTAAGTCTTATTTTTTACTCTATACATCAAAGTAGTCACATGCGAGTTTTTGTTTGTTTCTTTTACATAATTTGGAATAAAATTTAGTATAGTGGTTAACAAAATGGTTGACAATCCTGAGATTTCAGGTTCATAATTTAGCGGAGACCAAAAAAAAAACCACTAGGTGATTTTTCTTATCTGTCTTAGTTTTGGTGGACAGAGTTATCTGATACCTATTGGTGGGAGTGACTCTTACACTAAATCAATTGTTACACTGAGACTGAGTGCCTGGAAAATATTGTTCGACAAAATTGAACAATTGAAATTTAAGTCTTCATAATAATTTATCTTTGTTGTATTGTTGTATAGGAGCATTAGGAATAGTACAGAGAGGAGGAAACTGGGTTACTTCTCATGTACGACGGGAAATCCTATTGATGATTGTTGGCGATGCGATCGCAATTGGCAACGTAATCGCAGACGCTTAGCTGACTGTTCAATTGGCTTTGGACGCAATGCCATTGGTGGCCGAGATGGCAGGTATATTCAGAGGCAAATCTAGAGCGGGTTCATTCATATTTATTACTTAAAAAACTATAATCTTGTATCCGCCTCTGCTCGCAGGTTTTATGTTGTAACTGACTCAGGTGATGATGATCCAGTAAATCCCCGACCTGGAACACTCCGTCATGCTGTAATTCAAGATGAACCATTGTGGATAGTGTTTAAACGTGATATGCACATCACACTAAAGCAAGAACTGATCATGAATAGTTTCAAGACAATCGATGCTCGTGGTGTGAACGTCCATATCGCGAATGGGGCTTGTATTACTATCCAATTTGTTACTAATATTATCATCCATGGTCTCCATATTCATGATTGTAAACCAACTGGTAATGCCATGGTTAGAAGCTCACCATCACATTATGGTTGGAGGACTATGGCTGATGGTGATGCCATTTCAATTTTTGGTTCGAGCCATATTTGGGTTGATCACAACTCTCTTTCTAATTGTGCTGATGGTCTCATTGATGCTATTATGGGTTCAACTGCAATTACCATTTCAAACAATTACTTCACCCATCACAATGAGGTCAGTTTTCAACTAAAACGACACTTCTGCATTTTTTATTTTTTTTACTGCATTCTTGTGTGTTGATACTTTAGTTCAAAGACTAATTATTCATTAATCCAACTTATGTGCAGGTGATTTTGTTGGGGCACAGCGACTCCTATGCAAGAGATAAGGTTATGCAGGTGACTATTGCCTTTAACCATTTTGGTGAGGGCCTCATCCAGAGAATGCCAAGGTATCAATCTGAAAATATGAGTAGGCTTTTTTCCCCAGTTCATCTGATTTAGTAAATTACTGATCTTTGCAATAATATGAGAATGTGGTATTGTAAAGAAATGAATCTCGAATCTAACTCAATTCCTAAAGTTAGCTGACGAGGATAGGATTGCTCAAGGTTACTTTAAAAGACCACCAATACATTTTTCATCCAATGTGGAACTCTGCAACACCCCACCTCACACCCAAAGCTAAACATCGAGAGTGGCCAATTTTATAAGAGTACCCAACATAGATAAGCAATAATGGAGATGGGGCCTGAACTGATACTATGTAAGCCCAACATCGGTAAGCAATAATGGAGATGAACCCTACTAGGTAAAGAAATTGATTTTGGCCCAACTTTTAACCCCCAAAACTCGCTCATAAGGGAGGAATGAAGGCTTACATAGAGTGACATAAATGGTAATGATTGACATAGCCAATTTCACCTTGCTTTGGAATTGAGGCGTAATCATTGTTGCTGTACTCATCTTTTTCATGTCTTCTTGGACTAACAATTGTACGCCATAATTAATATGCAGATGTAGGCATGGTTATTTCCATGTGGTGAACAATGACTACACGCACTGGGAGATGTATGCCATTGGTGGAAGTGCTGCTCCTACAATCAACAGTCAGGGTAACAGATACCTTGCCCCAGTGAACCCTTTTGCCAAAGAGGTTAGTTCAAAACTAAGCATATTTGGACTCATTTTTGTTTGTTTGTTTGTTTGTAAATAAACCACCCGGGCACGGCACAACACAACGCAGTATAAGGAAGGAAGGTAAAGCCTAACCTCAACATATTACTTATTGAAATTTATGGAATTGGGCCAACAGGTGACAAAAAGAGTGGAACCATGGGAAGGATCATGGAGACAGTGGAACTGGAGATCAGTGGGAGACCTTTTGTTGAATGGAGCATACTTTACTGCATCGGGACGTGCTGCTCCAGGCAGCTATGCAAGAGCCTCAAGCTTGGCTGCTAAGTCCTCTTCCATGGTCGGAATGATTACCTCGAATGCTGGTGCACTTTCTTGACACTAATGTTGATGTCAAGCACATCAACACATCTACTGATCACAAACCATTCACACCATCAGATCATCTTTACCTGTCCATTGAATTCAGCAATATAGCCAATTTTCTCTGATTATCTTTCTTCTCTTAGTTTGTGTCCACCCCTAATCACCTCTTGAGCAGGGGCGGACACATAATATTAAGGATGGGTTCAATTTAACCCACCATATTCAGCTTAAAACCTTTAATATATATGTGAGAAATCCTAAAATATTGTATAAATATTAAATTCTGGACTCATATTTCAAAGAGCGGACAATCTTGAATTCGCCTCTGCTCTTGAACATAAGGTTCTTGAAACACTACATTGATTTTGCACCTGTTTGTCCATTCCACTCGTCTTAATGTACCCCGTCCTCAACCTCCCCCGACTCCACTGGAGAAGTTCCTGAGATGTTCTCTTCTTTTTCTTGTCCATATCCTACATACCATTTCACCAAAATTATATCTCAAAAGGATCCAGATATGCATATATTTTTCTCTTTTCTCCATATTCAAAATTCAGATATGCATGTTATCAGTAAGATTGTTAAAATAAAGAGGGACAAAAGATATGCAAGTCAAATTGTTAGGTTGCTTTCTTGTTATAGATGTTCAGCTTCAAGATATTGTTGTAATTGTTATCCTTGTAATATATACGTAATTACTATGGATTCTGCTTCAAATTTATATATGTCCAGTCCTTCTCCCCTCCTATTTTCTGCATGTTCACTTATTATGATGGTAATTACAATCTTTCGATTCACTGTCCTTGTTTAAGTTGCCAGATTTCGTAATTCAACCGTATTGAGGAGAGTTTGCACCTCACTAAACCAATCCAATAAAATGAAAAGTAAGGAAAGCTGAAGGATCATGTCCTTAGTTCAGCCCGATTCTACCGATCAAAATTTGGGCTGATAATACTAGCCCAAATTAATCCATGAGAAATTTTGTCAAAATATTTTCAATATGACAATTTTTTATTTATTTGATGGGTTATATCTATCCATAATAAAGAAAAATAATTATTCTATTAGATATTATAAAAATTATAAAACAACAAATAAAGCAATTATAACTTGGTAATAATTGCGCGAGTTGAATTTTGACCAGCCCAAATCCAATCCAACCGTGCCCATTTGACACCTATATACATAGCTACTAGCTAGAGCTGAAATAAGATATCAAAATGAAATTTTGTGCCAAGTATGAAGGGCCACCAATGTATTTGGCCTAAATTTCCCTACGTTAAATCTTTGTTTCTGCAGATAAAATTTAACGACTCCAATAATGGTCGGTAAGAGCCGTCAACATTCACGTTCGACTACAACGAGCTAAAATCTCTTGTACTGATAGTGTAAAAAAGCTTTTACTCTGTCAAGCCTGATATTGTAATATAAAAAGAGTACTAAGTTGCGACAATAATCAGTCAAATTCAGCAGATAGCGCGAAAGTTTTTTGAACGGTCAATGTATATCAACTTAAACTAAATTACAATCGATGGTAGTCATTACAATGCTAAGCATGGAAAAGATACGCCACATTCAGATTACAACTTATCCTTGCTAACAAATACGAACCCCTTAAACATGTCGTTTGCATGAGTCAGGGTCATCTTTAGATGATTCTTCTTAACAAAATGAAGTACTAATTTGTAAAAAAAAAAAAAAAAGGATGACAGCAAACTCACTTGTTTGATATTAATTTCTATTTTCCTGGACTATTGAACAGCTTGTGCAAATGGAGATGACGCAACAGCAGCTATTTTACGAACAATTTTCTTTGCTGGCTGCGTGCTGTCTGATTTTGCTCCATTCGGCCTCACTTTTACTCCTCGTATCAACTGTTATATATATATTTAGACAATTTAAACTCAAATGACAAAGATAATTACACACTTAAAGTGATAACAAAACTAAAGCACTATAATATAAATATGGACTTACATATTTGCCACACTTTATGTCGGCGTATATTACAATGAAATCACCTTCTTGAAGTCCATTAGCTAGAACAAAATCACCTTCAAGAATCGGCAAAATATCCAATAAAAAATTACTTACTACTATATATTAATGAATATGCAACGCAAGAGCTGGGTCGATTGTGTTCACACCTGTGTTCTCGAGAAGGTACATCCTGCTTTTGTTATTTGGCCAAAATCTGAAAACAAAACACAAAAAATTGTTATCAATGATGTAGAAATTTGCAGAAATGCAATGAGAGTTTCCAGATTTTTTCGGTGTGTAAAACACTGAAACGAATCCTTTAATTTATACGAGTTAGAGACTCAATAGGTGCGAGAAGTCCCATTTGTGAAAGCCAGTGTCTGTTCGGAAAATACTGTTTCAAGCATTTTCCCTTCAGAAAAATAATGCAGAAATAAATCAGTTCATTTGACTGAATCCGAAGCTGAGCAGCGACGACCGAGGATGCAAGGATAGACTTTCTCCGCAACTATTTAAGAGCGAGAAGAAGTACTATATATAAGCGCACACAATAATCTTCCTCTTCTTATCCAATGATGGACAAAGTACCTTTGGAAAAAGGAACCTTTTTCAAAATTTTCTGTTCCCTCGATTTCCCATTCACACCTTAACTAAAACCCGACAAAACCCAATAATTATAGAAGCAAGATGACTATAAATTAAAGGAAAACAATTGAATCGAGCAAATGTAATAAAAGATAGCTTGATCATAAATGATTATTTTGAGTCAGTGTACCTATATTTCATGTTCCAAACACGAGAAGTTCCAATGTCTTCCATGGCAATTGAAATTCCATCTCTTGTTTCAAGTTGTGGGAGATGACTTTCTGCTTCTTTCTACTTATAAACAAAATGTTCAATAATCCACTTAATCATTCATACTATAATTACCAAATGGGAATATATATCACAATTTATGACGACGTTAACTTAAGTACCTTTGGTAACACAATTCTTCCTAGATTGCCAACATCACTTTGCTTCAGCACTTTTTGCAGGAGAAATTTGAGATTCTTCTCTGTTTTGCAAGCCTGTCGAAGAAAACCCACACAAAATTTAAAGGGTCGACACATATATATTAATAATCTTTATAATTACTATAACGGGTGATTTCTAATTTATATACACGGCATGTGAATGGAGATCCTAATAGCCCATTTGGTTGAACCGACTACCTAAACTCTCACCTTATTAGTAAGGGTTCGACTCCCGACTTTGTAAATCCCCAACTCATTTTCTTCCAAGTTACTGTTAACTGTTAGTGTATATAAGTTAAACTCGAAAAAGATTTTGGGCCGAAACTAATGTAACCAACCTGTCTTTTGTCTGTCGAACCATGTTTCTGATGTTTCTGTGATTGCACGGCTGGCCGCCCCATAGGAAGTGCTTGCGGAGTATCAGCCAATGGAACCATGGCGATTGGCGGAGCAGCAGCAGCACAAGGCCAATATACCCAATTTCCTGCACTGTTAGCTCGAGACATTGCACAATTATTAATCTTTCCACCCATCATTAAACTTTTCTCATTACTAATTTGTATTTGATTCTGAGTCTGATGGCGATAATGATGCAATGGCACTCGTCTCTGCCTAGCCATTCTGTTCTTCCTAGCCTCTTTAGTAGCACAAGTGCCCAACCTTGCCAATCTCTCACTGTTCCCATCGAAAACTTGGTACGGATCATATTGAGCACTGAATAAAGGCTGATCAGGTATAGTAACATTATTAGTACTATCATTCTCAGGAAATTGATTGTATTGAGAAGCGGTCGTCATTGTAAATTGCGACGGAGACCAGGACTGAGAAGTTGCACTTCCACTCATTGTTTGATTATAAGGAGGCGCGAATAAAGATCCGTTAGAATACAGATCACCAATGTACCCCTGTATTGGCCCCGTCATTACAGGGGACGAATCGGGGAATGGGGCATTATAAAAGCAAGCATTTGGATTGTTAAAGTTAAGAGGGGCAGAGTTTTGAAGACTCTGTTCTTCTCTCATTTGTTTCTTTTGCAATCTATGTTGTTCAACCCAATCAAGAATGAGCCTCAACAACTGTTTTTTCCCTTCTTTAGTACTTCCCAATCGCTTCGACGCGCTTTCGATTGTCGAACGTTTAAGCTTAATACTCCTCATGTCTTCAGCAGAAATGTTATCTTTGTTTTGCTTTAACCATTCCAAAAACATAAGTGCAAGCTCACTATCCCCTTGAAAAATAGACACTTGCTCATCATTTGCTTGTTCTTTTTGTTGTTGATTTTCTCCACAATGGAAAAAAGAGATCATAGGGTCAAGAAATTCATTATCCCTGTCGATTAAATCCATCACATTTAGACATTCTTGATCACTAATTGTGTCGAAATCTTGTTCATCAGCATCAGATTTTTGAACAGCCCAACTAGAAGATGGATCAGATTGTTCAGTAGGAATGGAATTGGAAGTTGATGATGAAGAAGACATGCATGGAAAATCTTGAAGAGAAGTAAAATCATTAGAGAAATTTCCATTTAGCCAAATATCTGTATCATCCATAGGATCAAAATCAGTAGGCACCATATTAATATTCTCAAATCCATGCACATCTTCTTTGTTGCCACCATAATAAACCTCATTTAACTCCCTTTTCATTCTTGATTTTGACTTGACAACTTTTTACTAGCTAGCAAGCCTCACTCTGCCTAAATCAAAAAAAGAAGAAGAAGAAATTAGAGAGAAATGGCAAAATGTACCTGATTAAGCTAAAGTTAATTTCTTTTTATGATCCTGGTGTTAGAAACAGTTTATGCGCATTTCGACTAATTTCACCAAGGACAAGTACCAAGTAACTCTATTTACCAGGATAGAACAGAAGGAAGGAACTAAGTTATTTGGACTAAAAACTCAATTAATTCGACGGAATACCTACGACTAGCGACCAGGTAACTCTATCTACTAAGTATAAAACAGAAGGAAGCAAGATAAGTTATTTCGACTAAAAACTCGACTAATTTCGCAGCATACCTGGTATCTTCCACCACCACCAACTAGTAACAAATAACTCTATTCACCGATCTCAAACATAAAAATACAATATTTTTCAAGAGACAGAAGGCCTAAGAGAGATGGGCAACTTCTCTCCTATAAATCTTCTTTGCACGAGCTTCTGTAAGCTACGAAACAGACTCCAAGTAACTTTATCCATAAAAAATACGACTAGATGGAAGCAAGCTAACCTAAGTTACAAGGAGTAGGTCTTCTTGATTATTTCTCTCTTAGTTTTTGCAACATAAAATTCTATATCAAACCAACAAAAAAATATTAATAGTACCAAATCTCTAAAGAAAGTGACTCTACTTAGTTTTTGATAGTACTTCATAACAAATAGTAATAAGTAGGACAAAATTACTTTCAAATCAAACGAACTTTAAAAAGTATTACTACTAAAATTAATTTCCAATAGCAATAACACTCACACATATCATATACAAGAATCTTTAAAGAATAATAGAAATACTTCAAGTATGTATTCAGAAAAAGAAAAAAAATAAATACCAAACTTCAACAACAACTATGGCCTGTTCTGAGAAGTTGTTTCAACACTCTTTTGCACATATGCAGATTTTATTTTTGTAAAGATATTATATATAGAGGTTTTAAATGAGAGAGAAAAGGAAAACCACCAAAGAGAAAACTTAGGTGCGAATATTATTTTTTTCACCACCAAATTAGGCATATGTACACTAACCTGAATGGTTCAATCCAGCGGTGGTCACTTTGCGCGAATAGAAATTAGCCACGGATAAATTTTATAGTAAAATTTGTTGTAAATTTTATTTATCAAGGAATACTTATGAACAATTTAATGACAAATTATTTTATATTAAGGAAAGAAATGAGAATTATTTTATATTCTCCATTGATTACAGAAGCAGGTCAATTCTCTTTCATATAAAAACATGGCTAAACATGAAAAGATTTGGGAAAATTTAGTAATGTGAAAATAGAAGTAAAACAAGACTTTAATTTGTTTGGTGAGGCCATAGGGAGTTTTGTGTGCATTCGTGGGCGAAACGGCAGACTTCTTCTCTTGCAGACACCTGTTTCTTCACTTCTGACCAATCTAGGTGTTTCGCCGTATTATTATTATTATTTTAAAAAAAAAGCTCCATATGAAAAAATTATCATAGATGAATCTTTTTCTAGAATTTGATACATAATAATACAAGGCTAGTGTCAGGATCCGTCACCTTACAAAATCTTGAAAGATTAGTAAGTAATTTGTCAAGTATCGCATGGAGCTTTAATGAGACTCTGACTCTAAGTCCGTGACACTAGCCTATCTATTACTCCTATCTTTTTTACTTTACGTTTGATCTCTAAATTCTATCTAGTATCAAATTTTTTATAAGTCGAAGATATGTTCTTTCTTGTTTAATTACTTTCATCGATAGTTCTTCCTCGATTAACTTTTGTCGCTCTTATAATTAACTACTATAGCCAATTTCTAATAGCGCAAAAATGATAATAGCCAATAGTGATGGCAGTAGTAATAAAAAGTCATATAATTATACAATATCAATAACGATCTTTAATAGTAATTAATTAATAATATTAATTTAATTACCGATAAATATATTATTTAGAGGCAATTAATATGTTTTGTGAATGTCCCTCAATCTTATATCTCATTGAACCAAATGTCATTGAATTAATGCAGTTAAATTTTTTAATATTATTCTTTATTACTATTCATATTTATTATCGCTAAAAATTATAAAAATGATACTTATAGTGAAATCTAACGATAGTAATTGACTATAATAATAATTACAGTAATACTTGTGATGATAAAATTGATGGGTGATAATCGCTAATAAATAATAATAAATAACAATGATAGTAAGTAGATAATACTGATAATCATGAACAAAATAACTTGTTCATAATTTAAATTTATCCAAATCAAATAAATACTTAAATTTTAATACAAATAAATATGTTTAATAATTTTAAGTTTGAATTATTCAAATTCAAACTTCTCTTTCATAGAGTTCTTTGTAGTACTCGCGTCTTTTGTTCATTTCGTTAGGCGTTTGAAGTCTTGATTAAATTTGAATTTTACATATCGTATTTTCAATTAAAAAATCATAATCAAAATCTCTAATTAAAGTTAAAATAATTTCATCACTATACCGCGACCAAGTTGGATTCATTGTATAGAAAAGAAAAGAAGAGGTTGAAGAAGTGCACCGTAACAGTCACGAATGGCGACAAAGTTTAATGAGCAGAGCAAAGAGAAATGAGGTGCTTATGTTTCTTTTTCCTCATTACAATTTTCTCAGTCGGTCCAATCCTTTTACTATACTTTTTTTAACAAAGAGAATTGAGGTGCCTGTTTCATCAATGGACCTTTTCTTTTAATAAATGGACCGCTGGATTGCACCATTCAGGTGACTTCACGTATGGCGTATAATCCGGGAACCATTTTTTTGTAACTATCCGCACCAAGTTTTCCTCTTCCTGGTTTTCTCCTTTATCTCTTTTTTAAATTTAATTTCAACAAAAAAAAATTAAAAATTAAAACGAACCGCTGTTAATTATCTCTTTTCTCTCTTTCAACAAAGTTTTTTTGTTTCAAAAACCTCTCTGTATCCGACAAGTTTGGTACTCCTTTTGGTCTGATTAACTTACTTCTTTTACCCACACTTCACTTCCTTTGCCTTCGACAAATTTCTACTTTCATTTTGGTACTGTTTCTGTAAGAGTTGTGCGCTCTCTTCAGTTTTTGGTTGAGATGGTGTGTTTATTTTAAATTTTAATAAGAGGCCTTAAATATATATATATATATATATATATGTAAGTGTCGCTTTCTTCAGATTAGGTACTACTGTACTTTTTTTTCGTGTATATAAAATTCCCAAAGTTCAGATGGTTTATGTTGCAAAATCCACTTGAAGAAGAGAGATAAGAAGACCTTCGGTTCTTAATCAGGTACATTGCCCATCTTTCTCTTTAAATTTATTTATTTTTTAAAATTTTTTTGCTCTAGCTTCGTTAATAACGAAAGTTCTGCAAATGAAGTAAGGATTTTTAATCTGAAAAATTGGTACTATTTTTGCAGAGGTGAGTTTTTGGTAGAAACAAAAAAAAAATGGAAAGAGAGTTACATGGTGCTAATAAAGAAGATGATAATACCAATTTGGTGGCATCATTAGATGATGATATTCAAATGCTACAGCAACAGCAGGATTGTACTGATTTTGATCCTATGGATGAAACAGATATTTGGTTAAATGAAAATTTCTCTACTGATTTTACTTCTCTTCAAGATTTTCCATGCATGTCTTCTTCATCATCAACTTCCTTTTCCCCTCCTACTGAATCTGATCCATCTTCTGGGGTTGTTCTTAAGTCTGATGCTGATGAACAAGATTTCGAAAAAAAAATCGATACATTTGGTGACCAAGAATGTCTAAACGTCATGGATAATGTTGGATATATCGATGTTAATGAGTTTCTTGACCCTATGATTTCGTTTCTTCATAATGAAAATCCTCAGGAGCAGCAACAACAACAACAACAACAACCACAAGAAGAAGACGATCAAGGGCTTTCTTTTTTTCAAGGGGATAGTGAGCTTGCACTTATGTTTTTCGAATGGCTAAAGCAAAACAGAGATTACATTTCTGCTGAAGATATGAGAAGTATTAAGCTTAAACGTTCGACGATTGAAAGTGCTTCGAAACGATTGGGAAGTACTAAAGAGGGGAAAAAACAGCTGTTGAGG
The DNA here is from genome assembly GCA_029582245.1 of Solanum etuberosum. Lineage (NCBI taxonomy): Eukaryota > Viridiplantae > Streptophyta > Magnoliopsida > Solanales > Solanaceae > Solanum > Solanum etuberosum. The sequence goes on from JAJONR010010236.1 coordinate 14,339, forward strand.
CTCATTCTTGATTGGGTTGAACAACACAGATTGCAAAAGAAACAAATGAGAGAAGCTGAAGCCACTAATCAACAAGCTCTTCAAAACTCTGCCCCTTATAGCTTTGATCCAAATGCTTGTTTTTACCCCCCTCAGTGGATTCCAAATGTACCTTTCCCCGATTCAAGTACCCCTATCATGACAGGGCCAATACAGGGGTACACTGGTGATCCTTATTCGAACGGAGGTTTATTTCCGCCTCCTTATAGTCAAACAATGAGTGGAGGTGCAACTTCACCGGCCTCAGCAGAATATCAACCCATGGACACTTCTCAGTCCTGGTCTCCATCGCAATTTACAATGGCAATGGCGTCTCAATACAATCCATTTCCTGAGAATGATAGTGCTAATAATGTTGCTATGCCTGATCAGTCTTTATTTGGTGCTCAATATGATCCGTACCAACTTTTCGATGGGAATGGTGAGATATTGCCAAGGTTAGGATCATGTGCTACTAAAGAAGCTAGGAAGAACAGAATGGCTAGGCAGAGACGACTGCGGCCGCATCATTATCGCCACCAAACTCGGAATCCAAGACAAATTACTAATGAGCAAAGTGTAATGATGGGTGGGGAGATTAATAATTGTGTAATGACTCAAGCTAACAATCCAGGAAATTGGGTATGTTGGCCTTCTCCACCAATGGCGATGGTTTCACAACCACTTCCACTGGAGAGGCCGGCTATGCAATCACAGAACCAGCAGAAGCAGGTTTCAGCTGAGAAAAAACAGGTATGTTTCGGGCGCAAAATCCTTTTCGAGTTTAAGCTTTTATACACTAACAGTATAAATGATTAGTAATCTAAAGTATAAGTACAGGCCATCCATTGAAAAGTGGAATTAAGAACTTGGAAAATAAGACAGGTTAACTAGTAAATATTCATTACGAAATCGATTTAACAGAGAATCTGCTTGTTAGAAGAGAAATAGGATATAGGTGAGCTCGAGGAGTATTAATGTGGAAAAAAATATCCCTTGTAAGAAGCTCTTGGATCACCCTTCACACTCATATGGTGAATATGAGTTATATCCTTTTCCTAATGGCTAATTTAATAGTTCGTTAAATATTTATAGCAATTATGTATGTATCTATATATGTCGAGTGAATATTATTCAAAATTTTTTTGGATGTTCTTCGATAGGCATTTAAATCAGAGAAGAACCTGAAGTTTCTCCTGCAAAAAGTGCTGAAACAAAGTGATGTTAATAATCTCGGAAGAATTGTCTTGCCAAAGGTACTTTAATTTTACATTATCGTAAATGGTGATCTATATCCATTTGGTAATTAAAATGTGACTAAGTGGATTACCGAAAATTTTGTTTATAAGCAGAAAGAAGCAGAACGTCATCTTCCACATCTTGAAACAAGAGATGGAATTTCAATTGCCATGGAGGACATCGGAACTTCTCGTGTTTGGAACATGAAATATAGGTACCTGGACCCAAAATAATCATCCATTGTGGAGTTATTTGTATTTACATTACTCGATTCAATTGTTTTCCTTTTGTTCAATTTTAATAATCTTCTATTTATAACAATTACTTTTTGTGTTCTGTTTCTCAGATTTTGGCCAAATAACAAAAGCAGGATGTACCTTCTTGAAAACACAGGTTCGGATACAATCAATCCCGCTCTTGCTTTGCTTTACATAATTCATTAAAAATGTAGTAAGTAACGTTTTATTGCGCCTTTTTTTCCAATTCGTGAAGGTGATTTTGTTAAAGCTAATGGACTTCAAGAAGGCGATTTCATTGTAATATATGCTGATATGAAGTGTGGCAAATATGTAAGTTGTGCTTTAGTTTTGTTATCACTATAAGGGCGTAATTGTTTCATCATTTGAGTTAAAATTGTTTGATATCAGTTGATACGAGGAGTAAAAGTGAGGCAGAATGGACCAAAGTCGGAGGGCAAAAAACAAACGAAGAAAAATCCTCGTAAGTTGTCATCTGCAGCTGCTATTAGCTCATCTCCAGTTGCTCAAGCAGTTAGATAATTAATCTCAACAAGTTCCCAAATTAGTATCAAGAGTATGATATTGTAAACTAGATTTCTCTGTATAGATGTTGGAATTTTGGCAAAGTGTTCTAGTAGATAAATATGCAAGTTGTAATCGTTGCGTAAATGCGGGATGTTTTGTGGATTGGGCCGTCTTTTTTTTGTAATCTGAACGTGTTGTATGTATGTTTTCTAAGTTTAGATCATGTAATGACCATCAATTATAATCTAGTTTAAGTTGCATAAACACTGAATTTTATACTATCAACGGCATTTGACTGATTTTTATCTCAAGATATATACATCGAAAATGCAAAAAATTAGTTGTCTATTTTCCAGATTATCATATGAGAGACTTGTTATGAAGAGTACTTTTGTCCTGGATCTTCATTTCAACATACAAATATGTCTATCCATTTTATCGTTCAATCGCGTAGATCGGATCCTAGCCCTTTTTAGCTTGGGCGTCGCATAACTTTCAAAGTGAACTATCCTAATTGAGCGACTATCTGAAATATTCTTCCCTAAATTCATTGTACTTCTGAAATTAAGGTTTATAATTCAGAAGTCGCTCTATTTAAGGTAATTTACTTAGAAAATTGCTCAAAAGCATTTTTTGAGGACATGAAAATATTTTTATTTTTTTCTGGTTAGAGTATTTGTTGCTAATAAGTACTCTAGTTAAATCATACTAATTATATGTTAGCGCCTCCAACAAGATTTTCTTCATATTTAATATTCAAATTTAAAAGCTCTAATAAGAGCGAAGAAGTCTCATCACTGTATCACAATTCATGTTAACAAATATACACAAATCTTATTATCTTTATGAAATAAAAAAAATATTTTTGATAGATAATGCAATTCACACCACTCTGGTGTATAAAACATCACTTTAGCATCAAAACAAAGTTCTTCTGTATTAGAAGACAAAAAAAGAAGAAAAAACAGTAGGGAACATGAACAAACTAAAATTGTCGATATGTATAACAAACGTTTTCTGTTTCATAGGGAAACTTGGACCAAAGTAGAAATAAAAAACCACCAAAAGCAAAACTTGGTGCCCATCGATCGATTTTAACTTTGCAGATTTTACGCCACACGTTTTCATATCAATGGTTCAAAATATCGGCCACTTCCTTTCTTATTTAACATTCGGTCTCCGAAACTTTATTAGCAGGTCCAACTAAATTTGAATTAAGCACGATATGACTCATTCTGGAATGACACTTTCAATAAAATTTTCTTCATATTCAAAATTCAAATCCAAGATCTTTGACTAAAAATCGAGCATTCCCTCCACTTTACCATAACCCAGTTGAAATATCGTTCACTTTTTATATAACAAGAAATGAAGTGTTTTTTTTTAAAAAAAAAGAAGAAGATAAACTCTAGAGTCTAGTATTCTCCATTGATGACAGAAGAAGCAAGCAGCTTAATTCTCTTTCATAATAACATTGGACCGACTGCCAATTTCTTGTAATCTTAATCTAAAAGCAAGTAAATCAAATCCTTTTTCCCCTCTCCATTCGTCACACAAACGGCTCATTTTATTTTCTTCTTTTGTCCATACGTGCGTACACATCGAAATTGTATGCTACTCTTCCGGATAAGTTCAATTTTTATTAAGATTAATTCTATCAGAAATCCTAGCTTACTTATAATTTTTCGAGATATTCATAAATAGAGCAATCAAATATATTTCTAAAATATCCAAATTATACAATATTCAAAGCCCTCAAATCACAGAAAATCAAAGGAGAAATCGATTAATACTATGAATTTTGTGAACTATACGAAGAAGAAAAGAGAATGCTGAACAGAGATTTCATAGAAGAATCTAGAAGAGAGTTACATTTCAATGTATATCGTAAATTCACTATATTATCTCCTTTTACATTTCAGTAGAGGTTTATATTGTAGCTAACTAACCTCATAACTAATGGTGTTAACCACCTAACTAACAGCATAACAAAATGTAAACCACGTGACCTCTAACTAACTTTTGAACTGACCAATCACAATACAACAGCTCAACTTATCCATATTCCAATACACCCCCTCAAACTGAAGGGTGGAAGACATCTAACACACCAAGTTTGGTCATGAGGAGATGATGTTGAGTAGCACCTAGTCCTTTTGTGAGGATATTAGCAGGTTGCATAGTAGTGGACAAATGCTTAAGATCAATGAACCCTGATTTCACCTTTTCTCGAATGAAATGACAATCAATATCTATGTGCTTCGTACGCTCATGAAACACTGGATTTTCAGCTATTTGTATGGCTGATTTGCTGTAGAACATCTTTGAGCAAGGAATCCCTAGTTGAATGATTCCCGATCAATACAATATCATTACTCATACTGAAACTTACAAAGTCATCTTTTTGAAGATCGAAGAAATTCCCCGGCTTTGATAAAAAAAATTAATCGACTCGGGCCCTCGAGAATCCGCGTACCGCCATGGGAGAGCATTCCTTGGATAAACTCCATACCCTTCTTTCGGATCTCGAATTGAGGGGAGTCAATTCCGAGTCCTTCTCTAAATTAAAAGGGAAGGTACCCCTGCGAAGGGGTTGGGACGAAAGCGCATGGATATAAGTTATGCCTTGGAATGAAAGACAATTCTGAATCCACTTTGTACGTGTTCCTAAGAAATCCTAAGAAAAGGAATTTGTCCATTTTTCGGGGTCTCAAAGGGGCGTGGAAACGCATAAGAACTCTTGAATGGAAAAGAGAAGAGGAGTACGCCATGCTAATCTGCCTTGGATGATCCCGGTTGTTCAATCATTTGATAACCAGAGTCATTCTTTGATAAATGATCACTATGAGTCAGACTAAATAGAATTTGATCAATCCTATTTTCTATCGTTAAGGTGGAGAACTGAACCAAGAATTAGGTCGGGTCGGACGACATACATCTTGGTTGGTTCCACCACCACTAGAGATTCTCCACGACTTTCTTATGTTATGGGGTCTCGAAGACTGAATTTAGATGTCAACCCTAGTCAGCGAGCTTACAAACTTTCTCCTTTCTCCCTGTTTTCTCTGCTTCTGCTGGCGAATCATTTTGCGGGTTATATCAACAGAAGAAATAAACTATTTGTATGGCTGATTTGCTGTCTGTGAACACTGAGATTGGGATGGCACTTGGAAAGTGTAGTTCATCTAGTAATCCTGCTAACCAGATTAGTTCAGCAACAAGGGCTGCCAAACTTCTATACTCTACCTCAGCTGAACTCCTACTTATTGTCTGTTGTTTCTTTGATTTCCAAGAAATAAGAGAATCCCCAAGTTTTACCATGTATCCAGTTACTGATCTTCATGTGTTTGGACATGAAGCCTAGTCTGAGTCACAGTATCCTGTGAGTTTTGTAACACCAGTCCCTCTTCTAAGCATTACTCCAAGTCCTGGAGATTTTTTCACATATCTTACAACTCTTAGTGCTGCCTCCCAGTGTGAAACCTTAGGGTGTTCCATAAATTGACTCAGAACCTGTACACTGAAGCAAATGTCAGGTCTGGTAATTGTCAAATACAACAATTTACCAATCAGTCTTTGATATGCTGTAATATCTTCTAATTCTGCATCATCAGAACCACCAATGTGTTGATCAAACTCCATACTGGTCAATTTGTGGTTGAATTCTAAAGGAGTGCTTACAGTCTTTGCTCCACTCAATCCAGACTCTGAAATGAGTTGTAAAGCATACTTCCTCTGATTCAGTAGTAACCCCTCTTTAGACTTCAAGATTTCAATCCACAAAAAATATCCGAGGTTTTAAAATTTTTGTGTAGTGTGTCTTTGGCTTCTTGAATCATTCTGGAGCTGTTTCCAGTTATTAATAGATCATCAACATATAATAAAATCACAGCCAATTCAGTTCCTTCCTTTCTAATGAAAAGAGAGTGATCATGAACACTTTGGGAGTACCCTGCTGCCAACAGTGCCTCAGTGAATTTGATATTCCATTGTCTAGATGCTTGCTTGAGACCATAGAGTGACTTCCTCAGCTTGCACACCTTAGATTCCCCCTGCCTTTGGAAGCCAAGAGGAAGTGTCATATAGATATCTTCAACTAAATCACCTTGCAAGAAGGCATTGTTAACATCCATTTGAGATAGATCCCAACCATAGGAAGCTGCCAGGCTAAGAACAGTTCTAATGGTAACCATCTTTGCAACTGGAGAAAAGGTGTCATGATAGTCAAGTCCTTCTCTTTGAGTATAACCTTTGGCAACTAATCTGGCTTTATATCTGTCCACATCACCATTTGACTTGTATTTGATTTTGTACACCCACTTTGATCCAATTGCTTTCTCACCTAGGGGTAAATCAACAATTGTCCAAGTGTTGTTATCTTCTAAAGCCTTAATTTCATGTTGCATGGCATCAATCCACATCTTATCTTGTGATGCTTCATGGAAGGATTTGGGTTCCACATCTGCTGAAAAGGCCTGCAAATATGACTGATAACCTGAGGATACATTGTCATAACAAACATGGTTAGTGATTGAGTGAGGGCTGGATTTTTGAGGCACAACATAGTCTTTGATCCACACAGGAGGCTTGCAGGTTCTGGTGGTCTTCCTTGAGCCAACATTAACTGGTGGTTCCTCAACAGGAGGAGGAAGAGTATCTTCATGCATAGGTTCTGTGGGCAGTGACTCTATTGGACCAGTCTCAGGAGGCTCATCATGAGAACCTTCCTGATCATCAGTGGTGTTAGGAAGCTCTTCAACATGTGCATTGCTTGGTTCTGCATGAGATGAACTTGTTGGTAGAACTTGGTCTATAATATTGTTGGCATCATCTACAGTATCTAGGAAAGTAAGGGACAAGGACCTGTATCATTAGGTTTCATAACCTTAAAGGGAAATACTGCCTCTCTGAATACAACATCCCTGCTAATGAACACAACTTTGGCATCAAGGTCATATAGCTTATATCCTTTCTGTGTGGAAGAAAACCCCAACAAGACAGCTTTCTTAGCTCTGGCTTCAAACTTTCCACCTCTTGGTAAAACAGTGGCAAAACATAAACATCCAAACACTCTTATATGTTCTAGTCTAGGAGCCTTTCCAAATAGCCTTTCATAAGGAGACTGTCCATTTAACACAGCTGTAGGCAACCTGTTAATTAAGTAAACTGCAGTTTGTGCACATTCACCCCAAAATCTACTAGGAATATGAGATTGCATTTTTAAAGCTCTACTTGTGTCCAGTATATGCCTATGTTTCCTTTCAACAATACCATTTTGTTGTGGAGTGTATGGACAGCTACTTTGATGTATGATGCCTAAAGAAGATAACAATTCATTCATTTGACTGTTAAAGAACTCAGTACCATTGTCAGATCTCAACACCTTTATTGCACAATCAAACTGATTAGAAACCATTGATATAAAACTTCTCAATACATCTATTACATCCTTCTTAGTTTGCTGTAGAGAAATCCATGTAAATCTGCTAAAGTCATCAACTATAGTCAGAAAATAATGTTTTCTATCATAAGTTGGATCTCTATGGGGTCCCCAAACATCTAGATGTACTAGTTGAAACATCTTAGTAGTATGAGTAACACTAGAAGGAAATTTTAGTCTACACTGTTTTGCCAAAGGGCAAACCATACAATCTTCATGTACTGCCTCAACTAGTTTATTTTGCAACATAGGTAGATGCTGCATTACTTTCAAAGATGGATGTCCCAATCTAAGATGCCAAAGTTTATGTTCTTC
>JAJONR010010237.1:0-26588 GCA_029582245.1 Solanum etuberosum
ACGACAAGAGAGAAACTATTTAAATTTCAAATTTATCAAGATATAATTGATATACAAATTGTCTTAGCGATAGAGTTATAACTGTAGGCAAGTAAGGGTCGGTTATATGAATATTCCTTGTCCATGACATAGAGGCAATAACGGAACCATAATCAAAAAAGGGGTTCAATTGAATCCCTTCGTCTTAAAATTGTAATCCTACGCAAATAGGGCTAAATTGGTATATGTATATATTAACTAGTGAATCCCCTACGAAGATAGTTCAAAAATTGCTTTAAGTCAAATTGCCTTGTGAAAATTTCTAGCTCCACCATGCCCTCCCCCGGGACCTCCCACTTTCTTGCTGGACTCAAACTCATAACCTTAAAGTCGGAAGTGAGGGATGTTTACCATCTGAGCAACTCCCTCTTGTCTTAGTTATTGTTGTTATATTATCGTTATTGCAAATTTCTTAGAGATCAAGAAAGTGAAAATATTATATATATGAATATAGATAGAAATAAAACAAACCTTGTTCAGGACACCAAGTGAGCGAGCATTACATGCATGAAAAAGAAGGAAAATCATCATGAGAGGAGTAGTGATTTTGGTGATTGACATTTGAAATGAAAATCCCCGTTAATTGGACGTTCTACTATGTTTGAAGTACTGATTCAAACAAAGATGAAATTAAAATTGTTAATTGCTGGTACTTGGCTGAATTTTTGAATGAAGATTGCGCGTACTGCCAATATATAAATATTTTAAGCAAGAAAAATGAGCATTAAATGCCGACTTTGGAAGAACTTAAAGGGATTTGATAGGAGAACATGCAAATGTAAGGGAGATAGGAGTAAGATGGCAAAATAAAGATATGGGTGGCCACAAATATGTCTCTTTCAAATAAATATATTGGGTCCCAAACATATAAACCTCTCACTAGATTTTAGTAAACAAATCAAAGTCAGAACCCTTGAGCTAGCTAAATTTTATAATATACTCTCTTCTTCTCGTTTTAATTTATGTGAAAATATTTAACTGAACAAGAAATATTAAAATTTAAGAAGATATTTTGAAATCTATGGTCTGGAATAAGTCATAACTGTTTAGATAGTTATAGATAGAAATATGTCATTTTAAATAAATAAAAAAAACAAATCGAGTGGGAAGAACGAGAGATACAAAGAAGCAAGAGCCTTGTATCGACCAAGGTAATTATTCATTGGCTTTGTCCTCGTATGAAGTTAAAACTATGGTTTTGTGGTTAATGGGTCCTGGTTTCTCGCTTGGTTCCACCATCTGTTATCTTGAAAATCCTTAACAAACATTATTCTATTTAAAGGTACTATGCAAAAAGTGAAAAACCTTTTTACGTACATTGATATATACATATATGTCATCCAACATTTTATATATCGCGTTTATACATGTCCCTAGTTTCTTCCACATGCATGCTTCATATTATATATATATATATCTAACAGAATGATCAATTAGATATAAGGGAATATTTTCATATCATGCTGCTCATATATCCTATTTGTATATGAATAATGAACGGAGTAAAAAGTTTTATATCGGAATTTGTTTCATTTAATTTTGCTCATATATCAAATATAGATATTTTATTTTACTGATTTATTAAAGCAAAATCATGAAGAGAATTTTATGACTATTTTTTAAAATATTATTTTTAATATTAAATAATTACATAAAATCATACTAGTAGTCAATTAGTAATTGAAACGGAAGGAGTACGAAAAAATTAAATACATATTATAATATATATTTTTAATGATATAAGGCTTTTCTTAAAAGAATATCGTGCAAGATTGACTCAAAGCATGGTCATGATGCATTAGAAAGTCTTTGAATAGGTTTTATTAGTCCATTAGCCATTTAATTTTGTTAGCTAGGGAGCACTTTTAAAACGAATTTAAAATGGTCAGGATCTAATATGAGTATAAGACATTAAACAAAAAAAAAGATAGAATATTAAACTAAGCGGTCGGTAGAGATGTATTTTAATTTGTGACATGAAGATTTTAGCAGTTAGCACTACATTTATTGTACATACTAGATGAAACACGTTAACGGGGAAATGATATATGACTAGTCACTGATATTTCATTATCTTTTTGACCGACCTTGAATATAGCTAGGTACATATAATATTTTTGCATTTTGTCACGGAAGAACAAATTTCTTTGCTCGTACCCCTAACACATCAAATGGTAACACCAACAATAAAAAAAATTGGTGTGTCCATTTCTTCAATTTTGATGTATGAACTCACCTAAATCCTTCGTAATGCAAATCACTCCGAAAATACCCTACATGTTAGGAATCGTTTGATCGTGACCATTTCTTAATCTCAAATCATCATTCAACTAAAATTTTGATCAAAATTATTGAAATACTGACTCCACCTCTGCTAATGGACATTGAATTCGTACAAGGAAAAGAAAAAAGAAAATTAAGGAATATAAATTGGTGTTATGGAGATGGATATAGAGAAAAGGACATTATAGAGACATTGTTGCATGTGCTAGACCCTCCATTGTTACTCTTGGAAGGGACACAAGAGAGTGCACTAACCAACGTTAACGGTCGCACATCCCACGTGGCACCAACATTTGCTGACACGACTTGCCACATGTTCACACCCCCACATAGGCCGCCAAAATCCACCAAATGTTTGTTTCATCCCTTTGTTACTTTTCTTTTGTGTTCTTCTAACTTCTTATTAATTTAATCTTTTCACATTATAATAACTGCAATGTAATATATTATAATTAATTAATTTTTCATGTTATTATACAATAACAACATATTCACTATAATTTCATAAAATGAGGTTTGAAAAATATAAAGAATATACTATTCTTATCATTATATTAAATTTGAAGTCACTGATTAATTATTACTCGATATATAAAACTTAAACTCGCGATAAAATAAAAAAAAATTGAGGGGTGGTGTGGTGGGTGGTCAATAGAGTGACGGCGGGACACTGGTGGGGCATAGGGGGGTGGGGGTGGGGGGACTCATGGGACAAAGGTGTTGACAAGAGGCTCAAACTCGTGTGTCTTGTTAAAGCTAAGCATTATTCTTGGTTCTCTCAACTCCGTTGTCTACACGGTAACCCCTTTTATTATTTCTCTTTTTTGTATTTTTCCCTTTTTAATACTAACTACTTATAAAATATTGATATTGATGCATGCTCTTTTACTCTCTAACAAGTACTAGACTACTAGTACCAACCTACTTTGGTTTGGTGAAAGAATGTTAGTAGTTCTTGCAAGTTGAAATTTAAACCTTACTCATGATCATATGTAGTTCTTGAAATGCTACAATGAGTTTTTATATACTCTGGCTTTATTTTTGTTTGTTCAATATTGAGTTTGATACACTTTTGATAGGACAAGTAGAGGACCGTCTCAATAAGTTTTGGGATCTAAAGTCAAACTTTATATAGAGATCTTATTTTTTTATAGTTGTCATATATAGGTAAATATATAACTATAACATACTTAATGTATACTACACCTAGAATAATCTTCAGTGGCAATTAATCAAGGAGAATAGCTTAATTCCCGCTACATAAGTCTTTTTAGACGCAATTAACACTTTTTGTAAATGTCCCTACAACCTATAGCGACATTAGATCCAATGACAGTTAACTAATATCGATAAAGGGGTTCAACACTCTTTGTTAATGTACATATTTGTTGCTGCTAAAAGTTATTTTTATTGTAGTGGTAATCTTACGAGTAAAGTCTCCAGAAGGTTGGATATACACAGACCTTATGAAGTAAGAATGAAAATAATGAATAAAGTTAAAATAATACAACCTAGCTCAAAAATTTAAAAAGTTTATATAATGATATTGAAATAGTTGCGTTAAATTTGATATAATGATAATAAAATATTATTGATTTGTTGCGGTGCTTGAAATTTAAAGAATACACCAAAAATATATATTTTATCTTTTTATAAACACACAACAAAAGATTTTACATAATGCAAAATGTTTGATCATTTGGTAGACTTTAGAATATTTGAGAGAATAAAGATAGAAAGGGGATTAAAAGAGGTAAATGTAAGAATAGTAATGTGGGTTCCTGATAATCGCCAAAATACAAGTAAGTCAACAAAATGGGTAGCCACGTAAAAAATGATGTTACAATTAACTAAACACGATTCCATATATATATATATATATATATATACACACACAAACACACACACACTTTAGTAAAAAATGGGAGTCCTAAAAAATTTGGGGCCCAAGCGATTGTTTTAGTGACCTTATGGTTGAGACGATCCTGAGAGCAACAAATAGAATAATAATACTATTATATTACCTTTTGAACATAACAAATTCAATGTTTATAGAAATGATATTGAGAAAAAATTAGAAATTAAATAATAAATTATATCTTGATTTTTCAAACTGCTAGATAAATAAAAATGAAATCTATTTTTAATATGATAAAATAAGTAAAAATAGACGGGGGGAGTATGAGATATTTGTGTGATGTTAGAGTTATAATTTCAATAAAATCTTTGAACAAAGTAAAACGGTGAAGAAGAGATTAGCCAAAAGATTGGCGACAAAAGCTATATCTTGGGATTTGGTTATAAAGCTATAGCTTAGATTAAACCGATGAATTCATTTCTCTCGATCTTCGTGATGTCTACCAAGTGTATAATATTGGATCTTTTTACGTGGAAACATATTCGAGTATATATTTGGATATCATTTTATTTAGGAAAAAAGGATAAATATATTTTTCAATTTTGATAAATAGTACGTCTATACCCTCCGTTATATTTTTCGTCCATCTCAGTCTTTGTCGTTCAATAATTGATGCAGATTTGCCCCTTCCACTAACGGCACCCTCTTTGTGTACACGTGGCGAAATCCTAGGCCACTACCCGATTGATCAATTCTTTTAATCCAAATTCTAAGAAACCGCCCCATAACCCAATAAACCCACCCGATTTGTGGGTAAAATATACTCTCTAAAATCTAAAGAAAAAACCCAAATCCTAAGTCACTTTCGTTCATCTCACAAACCCTAGCCTAGTTCGTCAGATTTTAGAGAGTTCATCAGTGCAGCTGCTGCCTCAAATGCAGACGGTTTCTTAGAAACACACATTAGTATATCATTTTTTCCAGCCTCGTCCTTAAATGCAGTCGAAGGGTTGGAGGATTCATAAGCTAAAGTTGGATGTCTGCTACTGCTGCTTGTGGTGCCCAGATGCGAATGTTGATGCCTGTTTTTGTTGCTTTTGTTAGTGGAGGTTAATGAATTGGAGTTTTTTTTGGATATTGAACTTTTGCTTGAAGCTAGATCACCGTCATGTTTCTCTTTAGCTGTTGATTGTGACTCGCAAAAAAGAATAGCTTGAGAGTCATAGAAGGATTGTTGTTAGTTAAACTTCACTATAACTAGATCAGTAATTTGAATTCTCAAACCTCCGCAAAATAATAAACCTCGCAAAAAAGATTTACTTACATATTTTAAAGATTTTTTAAATTTTACTAATTATTGAGTTTAATTTTACTAATTATTGAGTTTAAATTTTACTAATTATTGAGTTTAAAATCTAAAGAAAAGATCCAAATTTTAGATTTTAGAGAGAATATTTTACCCACAAATCGGGTGGATTTGTTGGGTTATGGGGCGCGTTCTTAGAATTTGGGTTAAAAGAATTGGTCAATCGGGTGGTGGCTTAGGATTTCGTCACGTGTACACAAAGAGGGTGCCGTTAGTGGGAGGGGCAAATCTGCATCGATTATTGGACGGCAAAGGCTGAGATGGACGAAAAATATAACGAAGAATATAGACGTACCATTTATCAAAGTTTGAGGATATATTTGTCCTTTTTCCCGACCCTTTCATTTATGCAACAACTACAACATACATGCACTATATGAATGTGTGTGTCTTATAAATAATAGAGATAATTAAGAGATGATTATTATATATGAGAGGTGATTATTAATTCCTAAACAAAAATCATATTATAATCAGGTGTTTGCTTGGCCTAGCTACAAGTCATTATAAGATCTTGAATCCTACTGGCACAACTTTCAGTGCTAAAATCTAAGTTTAGGCGTGTAAAATGGACGGATTAAAATAGATCAAGTGTTGAAGTGTGTGACGTTTAAGCTGTTAGAGAAAGCACACTTTTATTATTTAATTATATTCTAACACTAAATCAATTAGGAAAAAAATATTATTTTCTCATTTCGAAAGTTACTTGGACTGGGATGACTTGGGTGAAGACGAATTAACATTGGGTCATATATAGCTCAACCTGTTCATCTCTTGCCAAGTTTTAATTTATTATTTTTTTAATAATTTGTTTAATTGTAGTTAATGATTTTTTTTTTCTTTGTATATCTATACATGCATAACATATCAAACAAAAAAATAGATTTTTTAAAAATTAGATTATATATTTAGTCAAAAAAAAAAAGTTAAGTTAATAAATTGGTTTGGATTAGAGTTGTCAAAAAGGGTCGGCACAGCCCCACCCGACCAAAGCCTCGCGGGCCAGGGAATTTGAAGGGCTAGGGCGGGCCAGTCCTTCATTTGGAAGGGCCTGAAAATGCTCAACCCAACCCAACCATAGAAGGGCCGAGGGTTGGGGCGGGCTAACCCTTCTTTTTGTTTCTTTTCAAATTTAAAATTTTATAACATCAAGAAAATGAGAAGATTTTCAAATCAAATATTGCAAACAATGGTGTTGTTTCAATAACACTAGCAAAAAATCTAGTGTAATTAGCATGTATCTAGGATACTAGATTTGCGAGATACATGTATCTGATGTGATGCATCCCAAATACGCGAGTGAGATAAAAGTGTGGTAAGCGAGATGGGAGGGAGACGAGGGTGCGAGATTTGTCTATGTATCCTAGATACATGCGAATCCACTTGGGTAGAGTGTATCTAGAACAAATTAACCTAATTTTGACTCCATGTATCCTGAGATACATGAATAAAATTTGGTAAGATTCATAATATTACAACACAACGTGCATTTAAGCAATTAGCTTATATACTAGCGAGATTGTTGTAAGTTACCCTTAAACAAATAGTTTTGGCCCATGGGCTGACCCCGACCCGGCCTCGATCAAGCCTCAAGGGCCAAAGGCTTACATGGGTTGAGCTTATAAGCCCTAGTTTTAAATGAGTTTGAAAAATCATATTCCAACCCTCGCCTCAATAACGGATTGGATTGGGCTGGTCCCATGGGCTAAGCCGATTTTGACGGCTCTAGTTTGGATGGATGAGCTAACCGCATAAGTCTTCATCAAAATAAGTAAATAACCATATAATTCACGCATGACTTTCTCTTTTCTTCCACGAAATAAGTATAATGTTATAAATCATAGACTAATAATCAATTGATAAGTGATTATAAAAGAGCATTCTCATCGTATTTTATCGGTGTTATACAACATTTATGAGTGGAAATTAATTTCTCAAGAGGCCTCTCGAAATAAGAAGATTTCTAAACATGAAGTAAACAATTAGTTAAGAAAATACGAAAAACTTATTTAGAAAAGATTATAGAAAGAAATATGGAATATTTCTAGAAATACATATTCGTGTGAGCACTCTTGTAGCGGGTCTAGCTATCAAGTTGGGCCCATGTAGAAATCAAGTTGGGCCCATATCGAACAAGCCTATAAATGTTTGCATCACGAGCCTGTTTAATGCCTTAACAAGTTTTGGAAATAGTTATTTCTACATTTCACTATTCATCCAAAATCCACAAATAAATAAATATATAAAATCAGATTATTATTTTTCTCCTTTTAAGTAGTAAATGTAGAATCAACTAATGTTTTGAGGGCTGCCATAAGTTTTAAAATCTACAATTCAAACGAGATATACATAATTCTATAATATGACAAAAATGAAATATAAATATTGAATTTCGAACCGATTGAGTAATAATTTAATAGACTAATTAATAAAGTTTATACTCACTTCGTAGACTATAATTTTTAATATTAAAATATTTTTCCTTTAGTATTCAAACTTTTTCTCCTTTGCAACTTGTGAACATTACAAGTTTTGGTCACTTCAATTATTTTTATTCGTGAAGGTCCACTTTCGTAATATAATATTTTTAAAGTTGTTATTCAAAAGAATGTTTTCAAACAAGCAATCAATACTCATAACTGGGACATATTTTTGTTCTTTTATTAATAAGTATGTGAGAAAATAGTATTAGTAGGCCCAGCTATCAAATCGGGCCATATACAAGCCCATATATTTCGACATCACGAGCCTGTGGGCCTTAGTTTTGTAAATCCTTGTTTCTGCTTTTCAACACAATTATGTGGAGTGTTACCATCCGAACAATCTCTCGTGTCAACAAACTGTATTCATATGATTAACGATGTACTCCTTATGTAGAGGTCGAGTATAAGAATAGAAGGTAAGTATAGATGGAATGTTATATCTTGTCGTGCGTAGGTTTATGTATATTAGTGTCTGTTATAGTACTAGTGGTACTCTTGTTTATTGTGTTTCGATTATCACACTATTTTGATGTTTTATTGTTTCTTTTGGTGTAGACTTTACATTTCTTTTCTTATTAATGACTATGCTTTCTTCATCTTTTACTTAGATTTGATACACTTGAGCTGGGGGTCTTTCCGAAAAAGTCTCAATCTCCACGAGATAGTGATAAAATTTGCGTACACTCTACCCTCCCAAAACCAGTTGATGAGATTTCACTGAGTATGTTGTTGTTGATTAAAAGGTGATGTAATTAGGAAGAGAGGGAAATAAATTAAAGATATAAAATTAAAGTTAAGAGAAAGGAAATCCAGCACCATATACCACTTCAAGATTAGTATTTAAAATAATTTAAGCTTAAGGAGTTATAGAAAAAGTAATTCCAAGAAACCTTTAGCTTTCTAATATTAAAGTTAGTAAATTTTCTCCTTTTTGCCGTTGGTAACTTTTCTACTCTTTTTCCCCCCTGAATGGCGTGGAATTCATAAATCATTGATAATTAAACATTTTTATATGTATCATAATTGAGCAGTACTTTTGCACCAACAAAATCAATATTGTTGTGACAAATAAAGCAAATGTTTGCAAATCTTGGAGGTGCTATTCTTATTTCAAGTGAAAAAGTTGAAGATTGTCTCAGTTGCTACACCAATTAGAACACAATAATGCCCCAATCTTTTGGCCAAATAAGTTTAATTACAACTTTACGTGCTGGCCTAACTAATCTTTTTTTTTTTTTCTTTACTTTTTGCCCTTTATTGTTTAATTTATCCATGATATATCTTCTATTGTAGGTTTGCTTTTTTGGAAATGGGAAGCACCTATATTGCGATCTCTTTGCAAGCAATAAAAGGAGCAAAAGCCTAGATGAATTGAACATTCCAGAATAAATGAATTCAAAATGAGTACTGTGATATATCATTATTAGAAACATATGTTTTTTTTCATCGTGAATCAATGATAAATTTATATTATGAAACATGATTTTCCCACTTCAATTTCAATGAATAATTTTCATTGAAATACTGAAAATGGCCATTGGACTTTTCTTTTTACCGACTCAATCAGAATAGATGTGAAGATAGCATCTCAACATTTCTTTAGTGAAAAATTTCAACGGAAAAGTTTATAATTAAGAAAAACCATCCATAATTAGACTAGAGATATTTCCACCGGCATGTTTCCAACGTAGTAATTATGAAAAACCATCCATAATTAGCTAATACATATTTAGTAGTGGCTCAAGCTAATTAGTAACTTAAAGCCAAAAATAAATCGGAGGCCTAGCTTTTATTTTTTTATTTTTGAAATTTAAAGTTATTTCTTCTTTTAAATGAAAAAACTTTATTTTTTCTATTGTCTCAAATTAATATATATATATTTTAATCTTTAATATTTCGAAACGTCTAAAACAAATAAATTAAAAGATATAGTATAATTATTTTGTTAAAATAAAGTTATAATAATTTTATTATTACTAAAAAATTGAGCCCTTCAAATTTGGGGGAGGGGGGGGGTAAGGCGGATCACTTTAAAAATGCAATGAGCCACCCCTTATATATTCTCACTTTATTTATTATTCAACAATGGTAAATTAGTACTCCCTCTAGTGCAAAACAAATTAATTACTTACACTTTTTTTACGGTCCAAATGAATGAACTATTAACAGCCATCTTTTTCGAAAATTACTTTTCTCTTTAATGGAATTGTAAGTTATCTCTAGTTTTAAGAAAAGTCTGAAAAGAAACAGATGGATAATATATGACAAATTATCCTTTGATAAATGTCATTAATTAACTTTCTTACCAAAAAATCATTTATTTTGAACTAGAATGAATATGATTTGATATAAACATCAGATATGCGACTAATTGTACTTACCTTACAAGAATAAGATTTAAAAAAATTGTTCAAATTAATCTAACTCAAAATATTACACCGTGTTAATTGTTTATGTTAAAGTAAACTTACCCCCCAACATATGTTTCATGCAAACACGTTCGTGGCTACTGTTACAATAGAAGACTTTGAAGTCTAATATTATTATGTACATATTTTGTACTTTTATAAATTGAGTATGAATGAGGAAAGGTATATATGCAATGTATGTGAATGAAAGTCTAAATTAAATGATAGTTCTTTTTTTTTTTTTTGTATGTAGCAGTTATATATAAATGAAATGGTCCCCGTGATATATTTACTGACCTTCCCCTATAATTCATGAAGTTTTGTTCATTATAATTATACGACCAATAAAATAAAAAAATTAAAGCCATGTTCACATGGTGTCAAACTCTAAAATGTGTATTGATAGATAGGATGGCTACGTTGAAATTTATGTATATCTTAAGATATACAATACATATATATATATATATTATATTTCTCTTTTTGTAGAACATATACATTATTTTTTTGTTATTTTAACGTGTTGAATAGTTGATGTTGTCTCCCTTTGTAGCCAACAGGGAAAAGTGGTGAGGTTGTAACAACACTGTTTCTGTTTCTTTTGTTTGTAAAATTTCATTATTTCAACGAACCTAGTGATGGGGCACTAATGCTTCATAATAATCAAAAGCTACCTATGCTTAAAGTCATTTTTAATTAATTTGACGTACAGAAGAAACAATCGTATAGTTAATGTCTATAAAGGCAAAATATTTGTTTCGAAATTTCTAATAACTTTATACATCTTCAAACTCATTAATATCAATCGTTTGATTGATCATTTCACTATTTATGTACATTGCAAAACTTCAAGTTCTTGGAACATTCATAATTTTACAAATTTCTAAGTTTTGATAATACTATTTATATATAAAAAGTAAGTATGTGGAAGCAATTGGTTTTGGGATTTATTATGTCTTGGGAAGTAAGTTTCCTTGAAAAGAGAGAAAGGAACATGTCAAGCTAGCAAATCCATTTAACATTAATTAATTAAATTAAGAATAAGAAACTACATTATGGATATTAAATTATGATTAAAGAAACTTAAAGAAGTCAAAAAAATCCAAGAGAGAGGCAAGTAAAGAGGATTTGAGTTGGATACACTTTGCACTACTAGCTAGCTTAGAGGAAAAAGAGGGTTGTTTGTAACCTATCACATGGGGGGTTAACCATTCTTCCTGACAAATACAAATCATGGTTTTCCTAAACTATTCATCATATGTCCCCCACCCCACCAATAATGCCCGCCCTTAGATTTTTATTTTCATTCATCACTCGTTATCGTCTCATTCAGAAGTACTGTCATCTTACAATTAAAAGGGTGTAGTAGATGATTAAATTTTAGTTTGTGTCTTTAATTACAAACACTATAAAGAAATATGAAATTAGTTACGAAATGTATTGAAAATCCCTAGTTAACTTATCCCTAAAACGTTTTTAACTAATTTGATTTTCTTAAATCTATCGCTAAATGAGATTAACATGAAATAGTTGTGGTTTAGTTTCTCATTTTCTCGTAGTGAAATTTCATGTGTTCAAACATCTCTTGATTGCATTTTATTCCTTACTCGATGTGAATTCTTGTTTAATTATTTAATCATGGAACTTATGAATTTCAAATAGCTAAATGTTAGGGAAAAATAATGGTGCTAATATGATACTCTCTCCGTCCACTTTCAATTGTCATATTGCGCTTTTTGAAGTCAATTTGACTAAGTTAAATTAGATTACATTAATTCGATATTTTAAACAAAAAATCTATATATTTAAAAACTATACAAAAAGTATTAAAAATTACAATTTTTTTGCATATCAATATGATGAAAAAATATATTATAAAATGTTAGTCAAAATTCTTACGATTTGACTCTAATTTTTTTTTATGTCTTTATACACCTTTATGCATTTATTACAAGTAAAAAAAAAGGTCATTGGGGCAAGAAGAAGGCTTCACCCACCCATGATGATGCATGAAATAAATTAAAAAAGAAAGAGAAACACTTTAATTTAATTTGTAGAAAAATGATGGGTGTTGACCCCATTAGTTTCCTTCTGTTATATTCAGTTATATACCTTTCTTCTTGTTATACTCAACTTTTCGTTTTTTGTCCCACCTATAAATTCCTTATTAACCTATAACTAAATGGGCTTCGAAATAAGGAAAAAGATAAATATTTTCATAGGCATTTGGATATTAATCGAGTAATATTTGAAAAAAATTAAAACTATGTATAACCAAAAAAGAAAATCCAAACGGCACTCAGCTTTATCTCTATTTTATTTTTATATATTAAACTGATGACTACTTGGATTAAGCTAATTACAGCCAGAAAGTAGTGGGTAATTTAATATAATAATAACTATACTAATATTTAATGTATAGCATAAAAAAAATGGTAAAATAAGTAAATGGGAAGAAGAGTTGAACATGAAAGATCAAAAAGGCTGTCAATGTATATAGAGGAAACGACATGTTAGGTTTTATTTTTGGTTAATTTTGTCGACCAACATGCGCCTAATGATATGGATTGGCTATGACTCCTTTTTTCCTTTCATCTTATAATAATGTTTTTTTATAATATATTGTTTATATTTGCCCTCCATAATCTATCAAGATTCCTTGTCTTTTCCCACCGAATTGTTAAACAAAAAGATCACAATATTTTTTGCTACTTACTCTTCCATGGGTTATTATCTTCTTCTTCTTCTTCTTTTTTTGAGTATATATTGATTTGATATTCACGTTTGAAAGTTTTATATTGAGGTTATAAAGCAGATACCATTGTATTCAATATAATTCAAATATAAATGAAAAGATACTTATTAATCGATGAAAATTTTATGGTTCAGTTGGTTATTATAAAAAATACAGAAAGCTAACAAGAATATAATAATTTGTTTTAAATCAAAATTCAAACAATTTTATAAAGTGCAACGACTAGCGACTAAGGTATATTTCATTTTCAATATCTCTTTGTATATTTTATCATGTATAATTTACATAAAGTGTAATATACATTCTTCCTTATGATTCAATGCCCTTGCTGAAATTTATCCCAACATCATTTTAAACTTTGGATTCATCTTTTTTTAAATCGCGAGATTCTCTTAACGTTCAGATTTGTTCTAGCTCACCTGTGACATAGTTAGTTTTGGGTCTAGATTTCGTGTTCTTTTCAAATTGCATCAAGATCTACGACGTGATTCTTTATATACACAATATATTCCTCGTAGCTACTATGAATTTTGCTTAATGTTACGCCATATAGTTTAGTACGTACCATAAAAAATATAAAATTAACCAACAGTTGAATGATGAAGTTTTTTTTTTTTTGCAATTCCTTGGATATTGCAGTTTGACTCTTAGCTTGATGTTCCTCATTACGAAAATTGAATTTAAATAATTAAATTAAATTATTACAATATAAAATTAGAAGACATTGTTGAAACGTTAACTAAGAAATTAAAGAACTATATACTTAGTATCTATTAAAATTTAATTGCTTGAGAGTTTGAAAGTGTCACCATCTATATCATACTCATGATTGAGTGCAAGCCAAAAACTATTATTAGTCGAAATTCGACATTTCATCTTACTATTAAAATACTAATTAGTTAGTTAATCATTCATGGGATCATGCTTAATTAATTAAATTATAACAGATGGGTGTGATTAAGATGGATGTTCATTATTATTTTTTCCCCACATATTATAATTTTGCTAACCAGCCATTTCATGTTAAAATACTAGTGAAATTATGTTTCTAAAATTTGCCAGTGAAATTAAAAAATTAGAGCGGGGTTTAAGATAAAATTAGACAAAGTAAACGCAAATAGAAAGGATCTATGATTGGATTACTTGAGTTTTGTTACACTTTTTATTTTATTTTAATCCTCATTTGCCTTTATGTTCTTTCCATCCCAATTCCTATAGGTGTACGTGGCCGGGTCGATTCAGACTGTTTACATATTAAATTAAATTATTTGTGTCGGATATCTAAATTTAGAAATCAAATCAAACTAATAAAACTCAAATTTTTTTAGGTTTTCGAGTTTTTCTGGCAAAACATTCATACAAACATATAATTAATTAACTTGTGGTTCAAATATTTCTTCAATCCTACCGAAATACAACTATCTAAGATGCTTCTAAGTATTAATTGCATGATTAAATATTAAAGAAAAATTTAAAATTAGATTATGTATTTTAATTGTCTAAACCAATGTATAACTAAAAAAACAAATATTCAACATTATTGTCATCCCTAGTGTTGAATTGATTTTTTTTGTTAGCATAAATATTAATTTAATTTTAATTTGAGCTTTATTAGAGTTACTAATAGTCACGTACTATAACATTTATTGAATCATTCAAAATTCTAAGTTTCAAACTTGAAATAATTTAAAAGATAAAAAATATGAAAAAAGTATAAGAAATTTTTAGAATTTATATCAAAGTAAATATTTTTATGTATAAAATAAAATTTTAAAATTATATATATAATGTCGGGATGGTTTGATCTCGGATTGATTCTTTTTAGTTAAAACCAAACCAAACCAAATATAATCGGATTGTTTTTCGAATATCAAACCAAGTCAAACCAAACTACTAATCGGATTTTTTTTCAATTTAACTCGATTTGTGGTTTGGTTCAATTTTCGGTTCGATTTTGTACACCCCGATCAATTCCCTTATAATTAATATAATATCAACATTTGTTTTTCCTCTAACGAGACTAGCATACTAAGCGAACAATATTTACACAACAAAAATAATACTACGTAATGTAGTTTCACGAATAAAAATTTAAAAGTAGGATACACGCAAACTTTACTTTCACCTTTACATATTAGAGAGGTTGTTTCTTATATATCACCAACTTAAAAAAAGTGTGAACAAAATCAAAAAAGAAAGAAAAACAACAACAACAAAATAACAAGCTAAACAGAGCAAATGAAATAACAAATAGTAATAAGAATTGAAGCAAGATACTATGTTAATACAAAATAATATTACTAATAACTTTTTTTTTTTTTAAAAAAAGATGGAAAGAAGGGACTGACACCTTATTTATCCCACATAAAAATACAACAATACTTTGACTTGTATTTATAATATAAATCACAAAAATGGCTAACAAAATTTGCAAGAGATATTATCCTTTTTCGTTGAAAATGTCATGACTTAAAAGATGACTGAAATAATATACAGTGAAGAGTTTTGATAGTCCGTCTATTGATTATATAAAATTTTATTTTGTTGATGATCAGGATACGATTCCTCACCTTGTAATCTTTTTTCTCGTCTAAATAACTAACAAACAAACAAAAAGTAAAAAAATAAATGAAAAAAAGATAGGTTAAAGTCATCATTATGGATTATAGTATTGGTCCCAAAGGAATTAGAACATGCATTTTTGGCCCCAAGGACAGCTAACAAGAAGCTCTGAACCTAGACTTTTCATTATCTTCTTAATTTTTAATAACCACAAGATGAAGAAAAATGCAAAGAAAACCAAAAATTAAATTAATGTGGATTTTGTTTTACATGAGATTAATTCCTCATAAGAATTGTCTTTTCTTCTAATTCAGCTCCACAAATTCTTCGATTACTTTCTTCTTTTCGGACGTTACTAATAATCTATCTTTTATATACTTTATTTTAGAACATTATATACACTGCAAGAAAATGATATATTATATGAGGATTTTTCTGGAGATTAGTATAAAAATTTGCAGGAAAATAAGTTTCCCATGTAATTCACACTTTTCCTGTAGTAAACGTACTTTTCCAACAAATAATGTATTATAATCATTATTTATTTAAAAAGTTCAAATCAAATAAAGTAATTAGTAAACAACTCATAGAAGTACATTAGTTTTTATCAACCAAATCAAATTTTAGTGACAATTACATCACTCCTACTATTCCAAAACTACGGGCCTTAATTTGGATTTATTTTCGTATTAAGAAATAATCTACCATTTTGAACTTTCTTAAATAAATAAAAGTTGTAGCGCTTAATTTATTTTTTTCAATAATTTAAACATTTTTACATTTAATTTTTTTTTCTTCTTCACAAAGTTACATAATTGTATTGAAAATGCAGGCTTGGTGCTTAATAAGGCCTTCTGGGCCGAGAATTCTCACTGCAAATGTACTTAGAAATTTTCCACAATTATGAGACAATTTAATAAAGGCCCTTTTTTTCTTTTGTAATTTTTAACTTTAGAACCACAATTTAAAGATTTTGAAATAATATATAAACGTGTTAACTAACTTGATCTTAATTGATATTTATATCTTTTAATTTTGAGTATGTATAATCACACTTAAATTTGTATAAAATTGAATAAGTAGACGCATACGTTCTACATGACAATTCAAATTGATACATCCATATAGGGTGCATGTGTCTACTCATTAAATTTTATACAAATTTAAGTATCTACTTATGCATATTTAAAATTGAAAGATATAAATATCAGATGATGCCAAATTATATATATATATATATCCAATTCTTTGAGTAAATTGAAACAACTCGTATAAGGATACGTTAGGTTACGGTCTATAATTTTGTAAATCATCACAATTTTTTCTGTAAAGTTCATCAATATATAAATAAATATTATATCCAAACTTAACACTGTCTAGCAATATAATTTTCTAGAGAGTATATTTGCGGAGCTTGTAAAAAGAGAAACTAAATTTAAATCATAGTCTAAAAAGAGGACATAAGCGTAAATCATCCAAATTTACTTATAAACTTTCATTTAGTTATTCCTTTTTAGGACAGTCATTTAGCAAACATTTTAAAAAATAATTTATGAACCTTTCATATCGTGATCTAAAGATATTTTTCGAATAAAAGTATTTGCTTAAATCAACCAATTTTGTATTTTTTTTTTATAAAAAAAATCACAATATATTGTTTATCCCCATCAACTGCCATAGTACTATTTTCCCTTATTGCATTATACGTGATACTATATTTTTTTTTGGTCTGTTCTAAAGGAAATGTCAGTTATTATAATTAGAAAAAAATTGATTTTAATTTTTTCTTTTACTGTTAAATATTAATTTAATCAGACAAATATATAAGCATTGTTTAAAATCATAAATCAAATTAAATAATTTCACGCAAAATAAGTCAATATAATTTTTTTTATATTTAACTAAAAAAAATCTCCCATATGTTTAGCATTAAAGTGATTTTCATCTGTACTTTAGAGGAGAGGAGAAGGATGAAAAACTTCCTCCGCTAATCTGAACCGTACATTTCAATCCCACAAACAAGATCTAAACCGTTAAAAATCCGTCTCGATATTTTCAAAACTGACACTTACAACAAAAGCCTCTCATTATATCGTGTCGTCAGATTCAGCTTCGAAAAAGTAAAAACAGTACATCAGAAACTGCTGCACTCGAAAGTACCAATAAGCCCTTCACTTCACACGGAACCACTTTTCAAATCCTTCAGCCAGCTCAAGGGCATTACAGGAAATTCACCACACGACGCCATTTGAGCCAGTGCCCTTTTCTCTGTATCGGTAAGAAATAGTGCACAAATGAAAACTCTAATCTCCACTTCCACGTGAATTGGGTGCGCGTGGTGTCACGATGCCATTTTATGTGAAAATGTTTAGGAAAAAGAAATATTTTCTCTCAATAGTTAAAAAAAAAAAGGGATAATGTTTGGTTAAAGTAATTAAGGGAGTGATTTTGAAATTCTTTTTAACTCTTTATTCTTTCTTAAATTGGAAATTAATTAGATAAAGGTAGGCAGTCGCATCAAAATTGAAAGTTCACTTACCCTACTTTTGCTAGTGTGATACATAAAATAAAATAGGACATTAAACTTTTAAAAAAAGAATTGCTAACAAATGTTGTAAGTTGAATTTGTCACTTTTTTTTCTGATTAAAAATAGATAGAGAATGTTTGAATTTCAGAAATTGACATAGGAGAAAAAAGTCTTATTGAAATATAAAAATAAAAATAAAATAATTATAAAGAAATCAATTATCTTTTTATGATGAATGAACTTGTTAGTATGATATCAAAATAATTATTCTTTGTCCAACAACTTTCTACAAGATGCTAATTTATGTAAAAATATATTTATTATGTATTACACATGTAATTGTAGTACTCTCAAGTTTACTTTGAGAAAAAAAATATCCGTTATTAAATTCAACATCTTCATTTCTTAAAAATATTCTATATAAAAACACAAAGATACGTTTTCAAGTTCCTGCAATACTCAAAAGAATTACATTGTTAATGTTTAATTAATGAAAATTGTTGGTAACAAAATGTTATTAGTATGTATCATAAAGTAAAGAACCTTTACCTTCCAAAACAGGGAGTAGTTAACACGCTCCTTTGTTGCGAGTATGTATGTAAACCCTTGCAGAAAAGATAACTGCGTCTCCAGACAAGCCACAAAAACTAAAATAAAAAAAAACAAGAATTAAAATAAAAATGAAAAAACAAAAGATAGAGAGAGGAGAAGATGAAGGGCACTTTACTACTTTTTTATGTTGCACGCATCCATGGCAGAAATCAGAAGGAAAATAAGAGTAGTATTACAAGGCCAACAACAAGAAGAGAAGAAGAAAATAGCTAAGCCAAATTCTTGCTAACATCAAAAACCCTTTTTACTTTTCTCCATCTCCACAATCTTGGCTTAGCTATTTGGTCTTATTGTCTAAGAAGAGTAAATGATTGTATATGAATGAGGTGGGTGTCCTTAGATGGACATCTCCAGTTTGATGCATTAATTTTGTTTTTTTTAGGTCCATCAAATCTTTTGATTTGTGGGTGTACTTTAGATGAAGGGGATGCCCTTACCCTTTGAATTTGAGGGGAAGGGGGTGTTAGAATTAGACGTTTTGTTCAATAAAAATAGTATCTTGAATTCTTGGAATAACCACAATAGCAGCAAAGAAAGTAGTAGTTGTTGTTACTTTGTAAATAGTCCAAGTGCTGTCCTGGATACTATAAGGAGTCCAAGGCCTATTAATTCCTCTTCAACCCTGTCTTCATCTTTGGGTGGTGGTGGTGGTGGTGGTGGAGGCACTGCTTCCACAGACACTGCAGGAGGCGGAGGTGTGGCGGCAGTTTCTGCAAACCCATCTTCTAAATGGCAGCAGCAGCAGCAAGACAATACTACTGCTACAAGCTCCAATGTGGGAGCTGAATCTGAGCTTCAACAAGTTCAACCCCCATCTTCTCTTGAGATGGGTCCTGCTGCTGCCACAGGAGGGGAGAAATGTGCTATGGAGGAGTGGGAAGGAGGGTTATCAGATTCTGTAATGGCTTCACCTTGCCAAGAACAGTCTATACTAAGGTGGATCATGGGAGATGTGGATGACCCTTCCATGGCTAACTTGAACAAGGTGTTGCAGGTTAGTGGTACAGGGGACTATGAATTCAATGGAGGATTTGGGGTTGTGGATCAAGGTTTTGGTGTAGACCCAATTGGCCAAATTGGTAGTTTTATGCCTGCAATTAGCTCATCTGTTTCTGTGTCAAGTTCAAGTTTTCCTACCAACAGAATGAACAGTGACAAGATTGGCTTGGTCTCTAACCCACCCACAAATCTCCCTCAAAATCCAATCTTTCCTTCATTGTCTAACAATCTTGGCCCAATTGCTTTTGGCCAGACACAGCAACAGCCGTTTGAGAGCACAGATTTGAAGCCTCATAGTTTCAATTCACAGTTCTTGATAAACCAGCACCAAACACAGATTCCTCAGAACCCATCGTTTCTTCTGCCACTACCATTTGCACAACAGGAACAAAATCTTGTCTTGCCACCGCAGGCGAAACGACACAACCCCGGGACCATGGGAGGGCTTGAACCGGGCTCTCAGATTTCCAAAGGATTGTTTTTAGATGCAGGGCACCAGCAGCCAACACCATCTCAGGGGCTTGCTCATCAGCTCCAGCTACTTCCCCATTTTAGGCCAGGAGCAATGGGGACAAAGCCAAAGATGGTGGGGGAAGAAATGGGTCAGTTTCATCAACTACAACAACAGCAGCAGCAGCAACAACAAGCGATTATTGACCAGCTATTCAAAGCTGCAGAGCTGGTCCAGACGGGGAATCCGGTACTCGCGCAAGGGATATTGGCGCGGCTCAATCACCAGCTCTCTCCAATTGGTAAGCCTTTCTATAGGGCTGCTTTTTATTGCAAGGAAGCTTTACAATTGCTACTCCATGCCAACACCAACAACTTGAACCTATCTATGGCCTCTTCGCCTTTTAGTCTCATTTTCAAGATTGGTGCCTATAAGTCCTTCTCTGAGATCTCACCAGTTGCACAGTTTGCAAATTTTACTTGTAACCAATCCCTGCTTGAGGTCTTGGATGGGTTTGAAAGAATTCATATTGTAGATTTCGATATCGGTTATGGCGGGCAATGGGCCTCCCTTATGCAAGAGCTTGCCTTGAGAAGTGGTGGCGCACCTACTCTGAAAATAACTGCATTAGCCTCACCATCCACACATGACCAGCTAGAGCTTGGACTCACCAGAGAAAATTTGATCCATTTTGCTAGTGAAATCAATCTGGCATTTGAGTTCGAAATTTTAAGCATTGATTCTTTAAATTCAACATCATGGTCACTGCCTCCTTTGGTCTCAGAGAATGAGGCAATTGCTGTCAATCTTCCAGTTAGCTCGCTTTCGAGCTATCAGTTGTCCCTTCCATTGGTTCTTCGTTTTGTGAAGCAGTTGTCACCCAGGATTGTGGTTTCTGTGGACAGAGGTTGTGACCGGACTGACCTACCATTTCCAAACCATGTAATCCAAGCCCTTCAGTCCTACTCAAACCTTCTTGAGTCACTAGATGCTGTAAATGTGAATTTTGATGCCCTCCAAAAGATTGAAAGGTTCTTGCTCCAACCAGGAATTGAAAGAATTGTAATGGGTCGCTTTCGATCCCCTGAAAAAACGCAGCATTGGAGGTCACTGTTTTTGTCATCTGGATTCTCCCCATTATCTCTCAGCAATTTTACAGAGTCACAGGCCGAGTGTGTAGTCAAGAGGACTCCTGTTCGAGGTTTCCATGTGGAGAAGAGGCAGTCTTCACTTGTTCTCTGCTGGCAGCGGAAGGAGCTCATCTCAGCTTCAGCTTGGAGGTGCTGAGGAGCAGGAATTAAATTTGCAGTTTCCAACCAACCATGAAAAAGAAGGTGCTGCATAAGTCACAATCACTGTTTTAGTATCTGAACCTTTCAATTTTTGTTGCCCGCAATTTTTATTTGCTAATTTCTTGTGGCGTAGGCAGATTGTTTCGGCATTATAAGAAGAATCAGTCATTCTGTTAACTGTTCTGCTATAGTTCCTTATATCAGGGTCTATGTTAATTATGGTATTACTATTATGGTGCTCTATGATTTTCTGGAGGTAGGCCTTCGCTGCTTCTAGTTATGCCGAGAACCTTGTTGTAATCTTGACAACATTACAAAACCAGAAATTAAAAAAGATGGAATTTTAACCCATTTCATTGATGCTCCTGTGTGGTATATAGCATTGATTGTTATTCTAGCATGACATGCTTTAGTTTTGATTATTATATACTTTTAAATTTCTAATGAAACAGTTGTTTAACTATGAGGGATGATCCTTATTGAATTTCATCACGTCCTGATCTGGATACTTTTGTTGTTATTCCATGGTATTCCTGGAACCAGGTACCTAGTGAATCCAGAGTTTATCGATTCTCTGGGGATTCCACGGGTGGAATATCTGTGATATCGGTGAATCTTCTGTTTAAGTTCTAGTATATGTCAGTGTTCTGTCTTAGCTCTGCCAACATTATATTTGCTCCAACTCTAGCTCTATTACTAATTTGTTGTTATGTCATCTGCATTAGTTATCTGCTTTTGGCCGCCTCCCTTACTTGTCCATTAGAATCCCACTCTTCAGACACAGAAGGAATTGCATAACATAGATAGGAGATGTCAGAGAAGTTATATGAAAAACATCCTCATGTGTAATACCTTTAGATTTAAGTATATTTGATTATGATAAATGCTTTGACAATGTGATTAGCTTTCACCCATTGCATATACTTGTAGCAGAGCAGATAGAATGTTCCTTTCTTCAGTGGATACGTGACCATGTCTGACTACTCCAGTTGTCTAGGAAATGTGGAGTCCCAGTCTTTCTGTTATCCTAGCTCATCCGATCCATCTAGACCCGAGAAAAATGGGGTAAATTTTTGGAGAACTCAATTCATCATGGCTTCTATGGATATCAATGTGTTCTAGGAAACAACGGTCGGATGTTGGCCAAAATTCCATATAATACATGCATCCTTATAAAATATAATGCTACTTGCAACGGGGTTGCTAATTATCTATCATGTAGTTGCATTATACGGTATTAAATAATGAAGTTGATTATTTTTGTATAATCTATCACGTTATTATGCATGCCAACACTGCATTATAAGACATTGAATTTGCTGCTAGTCTATAATTTCTTTAATACCTGTCCTAATCAAATCACATGGGGTTAGCAGTATTGGACCCCCACATGAGTAGTTTAATCTCTCTCTTTCATTTCCTTGGAAGTTCTGCATTCATTACTTTAATCTGGCAATATTTTATAGTTAAATCACAAATATTAAACGAGAAAGGCCATGTTGGATGGAGAGAGATGTTTGGCCTTCTTATTAGTAAAACGATTAGCTGACGTTTGTTATGTGTCTTTATGAACAATAAACGGACAGCGGTGTTGTGCCCTGTCGTTGTTTGTTATGAGTGTTCGTAATTTCATATGCATATACTGAATGTGGAACTTAAAATGGTTATTTCCCTCTTCAGTTTTGACCTATTTTAGAGATTCTTTACACTGTTTGTCTCACTGTCCTTTTTTTATTCAAGGTTTCTCTGAAGGGAGATTGTGTAAGCAGAAATGCCCTTTTCAAATATCTACCAGTCGCTTGAATCTTATCATTAGTATTTTCTTCTTGAAGTGTTTATGGAGAAGGATGATGAAACCTTATTGTTATGTCATCCAAGTGACTTATAATACTCTATACTCTACGAATAGTTGTGGTATCTCGGAAATCACACCTTTGTAGAAAGAAAAAGAAAAGAATCTAATTTTATGAATGTGGCTTTGAAATGGCAAGGCATAAATTGTGATGGTGGTTGTGGTCCTTGAGATACAATTAAAGTGGTAATGAAAAAATGTTGGGATGTTAGAACATGTTCATTTATGAGATTAGCTTTGAAACAATGTGTTTGTTTGATTGTTGTTCAAGGTTGTTGATGAAAATGAGAACAAACAGCTAGCCTCGTTCATCATTTAAAAGTAGTACTCATTATTAGTCTATTAATTAATTAAAACATAGAGAGATGGTGACATACTGACAATGGTTCTTTTATAATGTTTACCCTCCTGCTTACTCAAAGATTTGGTGATATGAGCTCTCTTTTTAAATCTTTAACTTTAGTAGTCTAAAGCACTTGGGGACACACTTTTCTTTGGTCTGTAGGGTCCCTTTTCTTTTTTTTGAGATCAGTATTTATTTCTAATCGATTCAACGTCACATTGTGTACCTGCACTTCATTAATTCCTTTTTTATCTTCCGTTTGGTTAGGGGTATCATTTAGTTCCAAAATTATTTGTTCCACCATTTATCTTATAACGATGAGATAAGTTATCCTATTATATGGTGGGATAATCCATCCCATGGGATAACTTTGGCTATTCCATCCACAATACCGAATAATACTAGTGTAAAAGAGCGGAGTTCTTATTTATTATAGTTGATCCTAAGTGCTCGTTTGGTAAAATTATAGAAATAATACTGTGTATTAGTAATTCTGATTAATTATGATGGAATTATCTTTTATTCGATATTTAATTTGATGTACGAAGGACAATTATGTTTTTAACCGTGCATTATACTCCTTGTATTATGAAACCATGTATTAATTGTTGCAATTTTACACACTACTATTTATAAGAATCTATATCAGTTACATACATTTTAGAATGAGTTTTATTTAGGAGTATCACATGCTCTGCTCTATACTTTTTGTATTTATGACAAGGTAGTTTGTTCGAACAATTGAGGTGTTATAAATGTGACTTTTCTTAATTTGAATTCAACGTGGATTTGCTGTCTCTTGTCTAATTGTCTTTGGCGTCTACCACATTACCTCTTTATTAAGTATATACCTCCCCATTTCAATAAAAATGTCATTTTAATAAAAATTAAATTAATACAATGTCTAGTTTACTAAACTAGTTCTATATATACAATATATTTAGTTGATTTACTAAATTCACTCTAAATCCGCTTCTAAAAAAGAGCTCTTTTGTAATCCAGCTAATTTTATTTTCTTCGTCTTAAATTATTTATCGTGTTTATTTTTACATGTTCCTTAAGAAAATATTTTAAGAGGGATTTATAATTATTTTTTTTACTCTTATTTATGTCTTAAGATGTAATATCTCTTCACTGAATTAATATTTACTCTACTTATATGTCATCTCCTCATAATTATATTATTTGTAGTCTTCAACAACAATTATTATTAGGATTAAAATAGAAAAAAAAATTAATTTTATCTTAAACTTCTAAAATAACAAATTAATTTGAGATATCTTTTTTTTTTTTTTTAAATCACAATAAATAGTTTTGAGACGATAGAGAACTCAACTTAGACTTTTGGTATAGGAAAGTAGGAAAACTTTAGTAATATCTTTTTCATATTTCCTAATTTACTCCTTTTTTTTTCCAAATCAAATGCAACTTATGGTGTACAAGCCTTTTTCCATATCTTAACTAACTAATGAGGTGTGATGTTTCCTTGTCTTCAATTTCTTCCTAATTTTAAAAATGCTTAACTTCACACATAAAAAAATAATACCATAAATTGTGTAAATGTTTAAATAATTCCACAAAGCCATGAAGCACATGGAAACCAAATTATGGAAATGATCGGCGGCGCATTCTTTTTTATACCTAACTATATGATATTATTAAAAAATTACAATTTAAGTAACCATTATTGTTCTTACAAATTTTCAATAATAGTTGACTTTAAGCTATAATTATCCTCTGCAGTTGACGAACCGACACAAAATATCAAATGTCAATATAATTTGTTTGAATGTTTTAATATAGG
Source organism: Solanum etuberosum (assembly GCA_029582245.1). Lineage (NCBI taxonomy): Eukaryota > Viridiplantae > Streptophyta > Magnoliopsida > Solanales > Solanaceae > Solanum > Solanum etuberosum. The sequence goes on from JAJONR010010237.1 coordinate 25,636, forward strand.
ATTTTTTATTATCTATGATTGATATAAGGGATTCGAAAATAGGTATATTTGCATTATATGAACGCTATTTTTTTTTATGTGCGTACAAATTAAATGTCTAATAAGTGTAATAACCTATAAATCATACAGATCAGGTAAAAGCCGTGATCCTATATTTAAGAGATCTCTTTCTCAATATTTCAATTTTAATTACAATATCACTAGTTTTAAAATAATTAAAATGGAAAGGGAAATTTTTTAAATACATTCCATTTTATTTAAAGAAGTTGAAATTTTCTAGATTTTGCTTGTTCTTGACAACATGATTAATTAAAAAGCTCCATGACTATTGCTTAGCTACTTTTGTGCTTTTCACGAGTTACGTAAAAACAAAAAGGGAAAGTCAGTTGGAGATAAATTTAGTTTATTATATATATAAATATAGTGCTACTAAAATAATTTATGATATTTATAGGCTAGCTACTATTTATATTTCTCATCTCATCTCACTGTTAAAATGAAAATGACAGTAGATAACCTTAAAACAAATATATATATATATATATATATATATATATATATTGTATTGAAGTTGCTAGGACCCAATGTTTTCACTACGATTTGTCCCAATCAAAGGCCTTATGCCAAATGTATGGCTTCATAGATATATTACAATCAATGATACATGGACTACTCAACTATTGAGGATATGATTCAGTACAAGTATATAAATTTCTATATAAGTACATGAGATTGATTATTTTACTTTTTAACAATAGTGTTCGAGCCAACTTATTATTATGTGTTATAATTTTCTTGTACGGACCTTAAATATTCACAGAACACACCAAAGATTGATTTGACAAAGGAAGTAGACAAGCAGGGACACAATTGTTTTATTACCTGATAGTATATTATAACAAGATAATAGTTTCAATAAGTTTGAGTTGGTTATATGAATTAATTTTCTATCA
>JAJONR010010238.1:0-16432 GCA_029582245.1 Solanum etuberosum
GTTTGAAGTTGGCCAAAACTCAACTTAACATACTTACCAAAATTTTCAGATTTTTATAATCTTTCCAAAAATGGTTATTTCCAATTTTTAACTTCTTCCTAGTTATTTCAATTTGCGAGATGTTACACTTATTAAGACTTGTTGTTGGGATATTCTACTTGTTGCTTATTTTTCTCATTATTAATAAAGTATTGAATTGGTAAAAGTATTGAGTTGGCTTACCTATCAGTTGGGAACATACGTGTCATCAGGACTTGTGATTTTTGATCGTGACAAATCGGTATCAGAGCCCTAGGTTCATCGGTCTAATGAGTACAAGAGCTCAGTCTAGTAGAGTCTTGCGGATCGGTGCGGAGACGTCCTACTTCTCTTCGAGAGGCTATGAGACTTTAGGAAACATCCATTCTTTCATCCTCTGTCGTGCATATGTGGTTCATTTTAAGATCTAAACTTCATTGTTTCATTCTCTCGCCATTAGTGAAGAGACGTTTTCAAATTCGTATGTCAGGCGGTCGCTAACAAGTATAAACCCAACTAAGAGTTCGGGTCGATCCCACATGGAGTGATATGGTAAAGAATTTAATTAAGAAGTAAAAATGTGTCCTAATTGTTTATAGAAGTAAATATTTCGTAACATGAAAACAAATCACGAAGTTTCAATGATTAATATCAAATATGGGGATTAGTAACCAATTTATGAAAAAAAATACTTAACACGAGAAGTAGACAATTAGAGATCGGGCCTTAGGTATGTGATCAGTCGAATGCTAATTTCGCGTAATGGGTAGTTACTAGTAGCTAAAAATTGTTGAATCTCAATGGGTAGGCTAGGTTTTGAGTACAATAGCCATCTCTCAATCAACTATTGTGTTTCAGGTGAGTTCTCTCGAACATCAACAAACTTATCATTACTAAACAACCCAATTTCTTAATCAACCCACTCTTTCAAGCTGGGTTTGTAAAGACGCAATCAAACTCACTTTCTCAAGCTAGATTTTAAAAACGCAATCAATACAACAATCAATCAATCATTCTACTCTATTACTTCTTTCTCAAGCAAGAATAGAGCTAAGCTAGAATTGAATTTGGAACTCCAATTCATCAATTAAAACATGAACAAAAATCAGCAAATAATAACACCCATTAGCTAATTAATGTATTCGAATACATGATCACACCCCTAAGGTAAGGGGTTTTAGCTAAACATAGTGAAAAATAAGAAATAGTTACCAACAAAGTTTTCCATCTGAATTGCTAACGATCCATGATACCCAAATATTGAAATCGAAGCTAAAATCTTACAATCTCCAAATCTAAATCCCAAACTCCACTAAGAATGTTAAACAATGTTAAAAATGTAAAAACTCTCAAAAAAACCAGAAATACACAGTGTGGGAAGTCATTTTCTTCTTTCAAAAATTAAATTTACGCATTCCCAAAAACTCAGCACGTAGTCAGTTCGGCGAAGTTAGTCGGGATCGCCGACCCATTCGGCGATGTGCCGAGTTGCTCTTCTTCTCACCTTTTGGCTTGGCTCCTCAATCAAATTGTTCTGGAACTTTTAGCGAGCTTGATCGTTGTCGCCGAATCACCTGTTTGCTCGCCAAGTTAGTTTGATACATGGGCTACTTCGCTGGAAATTTAGGCGAGATGGAGGCTCACTTGGTGAGTCGCCGAGTGGCTTTTGCGAGCTCCAGCATCTCTTTTCTTCAGCTTTTCCAACTTTTTCGCTTTTTTTTGCATCGTAATGTCCTTGCTTCACTCTTAAGCCTTCATTTCTGCATATCAACATATTAACATCAGTTATGAGCATAAAATAGGCATTGAGGACACTAACTCATTGAATAATAAGCCCTAATTGAGTCAAAATTTCCGACTCATCAACACCCTGAACTTAAACTTTTGCTTGTCCTCAAGTAAAATACAAGATCAATCAGGCCAACATGGATGTCTACAAATAGTGCTACTTGAGACTCAATATGAATGCACACAAGGTTTAATCTACACGTGCAATGTTTAATTGTGCACAAAAAGTTTCAAACTATGACCAGCAATCATCAAATAGAGTTCAAGCTCACAATGCTCACTTCAAATGAAAATTCATGTTCAACAAGAGTATTTGAATGCCCTCACATCAAGAATGATTCCATGCTCTCACAAAGCCAATCAAAGATTCCAATTTAAGGAACTAAAATCAACTCTCACACTCTCAATGAGAAAAACATGCACGATTTTACCCATAAGCTTGCCCGTATTTTCCAACCAACACATCATTCTGCTCATGCAAGATCAAAAAGGTCTTTCAAGGCTTCTAACTGGGATGAGAGTAAAGGTATGACCATTTTGGCTTCGTGGCTTCTACCTTCATGAAGCATGGCTCAAATTTCACTTCTCCTCCTTTTCTCTCATTCTTTTCATCATCACAACCCATCCTTGGCATATTCAAAGCACACAAAAATTTTGGTATAGCTCATCAGACACCCCTTTTATTTCCAGAATGCACAATTAATACAAGTTTTTTCATTTTTTTTATTTCCAAAGTGCACAATCACCATTTGTTTTATATGTAGGGGTTCCATCATTTTCTTCAACACAAGTTTCCAAGGATGGATTTCACGAACTTCTTGCTCGATTTCTTTCCTCATTCTTACCACACCCCAACTTAGGTTTTTGGCCTAAGTTGGCTATTCTAAAAAACTAACGATTCATGAAGGTTTTAGGTGGGGATTACAAGACCATTTGTGTTCATGTTTCATCCAAAGAAAAGATTAGGCTCGAATGGTGCCAAGCTAGGTTCACACACTCACAAGGCGGTCACACAAAAAGGTAAAGCAATTATGTTCACTCTCAAAGATTTATGCCTAAGATCATTTCCTTCATTCACCAAAGAAGTCAATTGGACCAACGGGGCAAGTTCTAGATATCACCATGCACCTATTTCAAGTAAACCTCACCACACAAGGACTTTAACACAATCATCGATCATTAATCTACAAGTTAAGCTCGCGTGCAACGATCATTACAAGACTCACTTCGACAATCGACTAGTCACAATGAGATGCCTAGAGTTCGCACATGACTTATGCAACTCAAATTCACCTCGTTGGATTTTCACAAACATATCGTTCATTAAGAGCACTGTTCAAGTCATCGATATTGATCGCAAGCGACACTCGAATGTACAAGATAACATGAATCACATACAAGCACACAATTACAAAAGAGATATCAAATAAATAAGACCAACATTCATTCACATTCAAGCACCAAGGAGAAGTTTCAGACATAAATAGTAGAACAAAAATAGTAAAAATAACCAAACATCCAAAACAAAAAAAAATACAACCAAGAGGATAGGTATCAATATACCTTCGCCCCACTAAAATAACTAAACAGTGTCCTCAATGTGAAAGAAAAATTGAATGTATCAAAACGGGAATAAAAATGGAGGAGAGTAAAGATCCCCCTATCAGACAAAGCCTGAAGTGAACTCTGTATAGCTGGGGTAGACTCAATCTATGCATCAGTGCCTGGCTCCCCTCCAACACTGTATGGCTGCGCAGCAACCTCCTCCGAGGCCTGAGACCTAGTAGAACCTATCATCGATGTGTCGCGTATGGAAGTTTCTGTAACCATCCAGACCATCTCACCCTCAAGGTCTTCCAAGTTCTCGTAAACCGCATCCTCAGGCGTATCTAACTCCTCCTCATCAGTCTCGGGGGGATCTGACTCATCACCATCATCTGCTACAACAGCATCTCCGATCGTAGTAACCGGAGGGATCTCAAAAGTAGTTGGCATATCTTAACTGGGGCCCTCGGGCACCTCCACATTACCCCACATCAATGAGATGTCGATGGACTTCAACCCATCCACATCAAGTCAGAGGCCAGCAACATAAGCCTTCAAGGCTGTCAACTCGGCTGGATGTCTACCACTCTGCTCACATGCCTCAATCCTAGTGGTGAGAGTGGCCAATCGCAGGCTATGAGCCGTAGTCAACTCCCGTTGTACCCTCAAATCTTCCCGAATGGGAGCAAGTGCAGCCTCAATAGCCCACTCAATCATGAAGGGAACAATTGCCTCTACTCTAGAAGCCCTCACGTCGGCCGAATAGGCAAGATTTCCCATCTTATACAGCATGACCTGGGTCAATAAGGGATGGGATACAGGAGTAGCAGCAGGAGAAGTAAGAGAAGAAGAAACAAGTATACCTTTCAGCTCAACTACCGGCATAGACTGAGGGGCTTCGACCTCCATGGCCTCAACATCAACCACCGGAGAGGTGTCCATCATAGCCTTCTTTCTCCTCTCTGTTTCATCCTTTGTGTACTCAACCTTAATCCTCTAGATGTCAGTAGATGAGGTAGGAGTCACCTCAACATCAGTCTTCACCATGAATGGCACACCAACTTGGCGAGACAAATCTGTGATAAGAACTGGAAATGACAAAGAGGTTTGGTTCTACTTTTCCCTCATCAGCATCTCCTATGAAATTATAGCCAGAGAATTAGTCGCTCCTTATCAATAATACACCCCAGAAATGCAGCCTTTGGATGCCGAATGATCGAATCATTCTGCGAAGGCATCAGAGTGCTGGAGATGAACCCAAACCAATATCGGGCTACCACATTCAGATCTTTATTTTCAATCACAACTCTTGTCTCTAGCTAGGGAGGTGTGATGTCATTTAAAAATGGGGCCAAGAACCCCTGTAAATCATCAATAGTCTTGGTCTTGATTATATCCGTCAGCGTATGGATAATATGCATTGTGCAGCCCAACAAATCATTAATATCAGTTTCGCTGTACTTCACCTCCTTAACCCATACCTCAACATAATCCACTGGTGCCATTGCTCCAGCCTTCTTCTTACCTTTCGGGATCAGCTTCCTATACCCTTCATATAATTCTCAGACCCACGAAGGAACATATGGGCCTCGGGGCTGGGTAAACTGCTGAAACTTGTAGAAGCGAAGTGTCTCCCACACTAACAGAAATATGTCCATCACACCATGTGTGGACAACCTATTCTCCTCTGGAATAGTCAGTAAACCGTCGGCCTTTAGTTGGTTCATAGAAAGCAGAGGAGGAACTGGAGCCTGAGGCACTTGAGGTTCTTGTACTGCTGCCAGTGCTGGAGGTGCTGGGTTGTCAGGAGTGCTGGAAGTCGTGTTGGATCATCAAATGCCTTAGATCGCAACTCTGAGCCCTTCCGTTTGAGCAACTCCCCCTCTATAGCTGGCGTGTGAATAGGGATCTTAGACCCCACATACTCATCCCTCTCAGACTCTGAGGTGGTGAGGTGAGTGGAATCGATGCCCATGCTGTCTGATGAGCTGGACTGTAAACTAGAAGTCTCCACCAGTTTCTTCTTTCCTTTCCCTTTTACATTCTCCGGAGGAGGTTTAGCCCGAGTAGCTCATGGAGGTGTGACTTTCTCTGTAATCTTTACCCCTTTTACCTTCTTGCAGGGTGCAGGACCTCTCACCAGAAGCTTTGGTCTAGACATATATATAGAAAAACACAAACAAAACACATGCGGTTGTAATTGGTCAACAGGATATCAAAATCAGAAAGTTGCAGGAAAACTCGCCAAACAGCTCAACGAGTCGCCGAAAGCATTTGGTGAGCCAAAGAGGGCTCGCCAAATATTATAGAGAAATCTAGCAGAAATTTAGCGCAAAAAGATGAGATCACAGACCAGTTGGTGAGTCGCCGAACCAAATCGGCGATGCAAAGGGGTCTCACCGAATATCACAGAACAATTTAACAAAAAACAGGCTACAAGAAGGCGAGGTTAAGGCTATTCGGCAAGTCGCGAGTCAACTCGGCGAGCACAGGCGTATCACTGAAAATCTCAGAACAATTAGGTCAAAAGGGCGATAAGTGGTGTCACGCCTCGAGGCTACCCCCTAGACGTAACACGGGACCTAGGATCATGAGTGACCCCAAGCTAACCTTGAATCTGGCATATATTAAGTATACGGGAAATAATTGAGTAAAACATATACTAAGCGGAAGCTAAAAACAGTAAATATCTGAAAATGGGGAAAAACCCAACTAGTCGGAATGTAAATATGAAACCATAAGAGTTTAGTGATAGCTGGACAACCACTTAACAACTCAAGTTAGATCTACTACTATGTCTGAAAAGCGTCTACTGAATTGAGTAGCTGGGACATGCCCCTAGCTAACTCTAACAAACTGAAAACTGGAAATAAATACTAAAATGGAAAGCATGTCTACTGTCCTCGAAGTATGAAGACTATTCAAGTGGTTTGGTTGAAATCGGGTTACTCAGACTTCACCCACACAAAACCCAACATGCAACACCCGTATTTCATGCAAATTAAACACGAAATTCAAACTAATTTAGGCTAAACAATTAATCGGGAAATATTGACTTCAACTAACACTTCAACAAGCAATTAGCCAAATAATTAAGGCACACGATAGATCAATTAACTACTCATAATAATTCTCAATAAAATTCATGAATTTAAAGCAAATTCGGAGAACCGACCTCAATTGAAGATAAAGGAAACTAAGGCACGACATACAAGTATGAGGAATACGTTAAATTCCAACCACTTGAGGACACCCACGAAGATCTAAGTAAAAAATATAATCTAAAATTTGATTGTAAGAGTGCAAGAGTTTAAAAGTTCAAAATAAGGAGAAGATTTGAATTTAAAACGGATGAATGACCCTTGACCCTTCAGTTCGCGCCTCGATCAGCAAAGGTATTTAATGTCGCTGATCCACTCGGGGATGCACCGAGTGGATTATAGCTCGCCAAAGTTTACAGAACGTCATCCATTAAGTTGGTCCAAAGGGAGATCAATGTCGGGCTTGCCGAACCACTCGGCGGTTCATCGAGTGGACTTTAGCTCGCCAAATTGCCTTTCTCTCTAAAAATTCGAATCTCAACCTGCACATCCAAAAAATGTTATTCAAATGACAAAAAATAAGCCTTGGGTTGCCTCCCAAGAAGTGCCTTATTTAACTTCGTGGCACGACGTGGCCATGTGATCATGCCTCATTTTCCAGGTTTACCAAAGTATCACTTGGGAGACCCCATTTCGGTCTTGGATTTAAATGAGTCGAGATCTGACTCATCTCCATTTCAAGCTTCTTAATGGACACCGAGTGTGACATGACCATTTGTTTTAGAGAAGAGGAATCATCTTTCATCTCTTTGAGCACCTTTTTCGATCCTTCTACCTTATTCAAGATACGAGCAAGCATATCCTCGGTCCAGAAGCTTTTAGGATCAGCCCTTGGTTCCTTTGGCTTTTGACGTTCATGAGGAGACACAAACGATCTTTGTCATCATCTCTACCTCTCTAATTTGCACCACGGTCATGCCATTCACGATCTCGATCTCGATCTCGATCTCTCCAACTATCATCGTGATCTCTATTCCAAACTTGATTTCAGCTCGACCTTAGATAGCTCAGACAAGAACCCCCTACTTGGTTTGATAAGAACTGCACCTCTTTGTTTTACATGGCCTCAAATTGTGCATCATAAGGGCTCGCACCGTTACTAGCACCAACCGCATTCATAGCCTTGTAACCACTTTCCATAACTAGCATGATGTGAAAGGTTTTCTCACATAGAAAGAATTCCTAGGTTGAAAGGCTTTCTCACCTAATTGAATCAAAGACAAGGAGCTATCTTAATGAATCTAGCTTGGTTTGGTTGTCCAAGGGAAACTTTCCATGATTAATGAAGTCAAGTAAGAAATGACTATTTCGTGGGAATTTATGCTTAGCACCGAGTGGATATTGATAATGAGATGGAAGCTCTCCCGTAGTAGAGGCCGGGTTTCCAAAGCAATCTCTTGAGATTCAAGCTCTCCCGAGTAGAGGCCAGATTTCTAGTAGCAATCTCCTTATCCCATAACTATGTGCCCCCATAGGTTGATTAGCTAGTGGATCCACGTAAGCTAGAAGTTCTTAGTTCTACTTGGGCAAGTAGGATAATCTTTTTCGGTGTGGGAGACACCGGGGGATCATGTTATAGCTCGCATGGTCTCTATGTCGGTTAAGGCTAATTTCTCCACAAGTAAGAATGAACTAAGGTTACTTCAAGAAGTATCACATATGAGTTCAAAGGTTTTAAAGAAGAAGTTAGCTTTCATTGACCATGATTTATAACTTATGTTTTATAACTCTTTCATATGATGTTTAGTTTGGTCAATTGTATGTCATGAAATAAAATGTCCCTTTTTAGCATTTTTTAAATGTTTTATGCATGGCTATCGTACTTGGTACATTGTTTTGTACTAACGAATACTCTTGCCTACATTTTTCCCAAATTTAGGGTCCGATATTCAGGATGCTTAGTTTTGTGGCTAGTTGGTGACTTGATTTATTCCCGAGCTTCGGTGAGTCCTCATGCTTCGAGGATGGACTTTATCATTTTCACTCTCTTTAATGTATTTTATCTTTTGAAAATGAAGTATGGGCTAGGCCCAATTTTATTCTATTGTAGTAGATGGCTATGATAAGACAAGTGTATTAAACTTCCGCTTTGCTTTTATAAAATGTTTTGGACTTGGACTATTTTTACTCTTATTGTTCTATTTCTTCTGTTATGAGAGCTAAGTGTCTTGTATGGAGTCCTTCGGGGTTCTATACGCCATGTTACATCTAGGGTGTACCCCTGGGTCGTGACAGGTTCTCTATGAGGCATATAAAGGCTTTCACAACTTGTAGTGCATTACTTTTGCATCTAAGTAGTTGTGTCCATGTTGATTTATTATGATCATCCACCATGGTCAAAAAACAATTGTATCCATCATGAGTTGGTATGTGATATGATCCCCATAGATCAGCATGTAGTAATTCAAAGACTTTGCTAGTTGTGTTGGTATTTTCTGGGAAGGGTATTCTAGTTTGTCTTGCCATGGGGCATATGGCACAAGTGAAGGGTTGTTTGGTAGAAAAAGCTACAGGAATGGTTGAAATACTCCTCTTCATTACAAAGGGTACATGTCCTAATCTAGTGTGCCACAAAATTTCAGCAACATGACTATGAGATGCAGAAAAAGAAGCAGAAGTAAATGAATTTGCAACACAGGAAATGGGATCACCAGTAGAACAAGTTCCTTTATTTGCAGTCTGAGAATTTCTTACAGTAGATGGTGAAACTTTACATTTGTTTTCAACTAAATATTTTCCACACCTAAGCAAAGAAGGAATAGAATGACAATTTGAAGGGTGGTGTGTGTGTGTGAATGAATGCCGTCAGACTGGGCACAACTGTTGTGACACTTGGTGAATAGAAAGTATAGATTATTCTTGGCTCTACCAAGCTCCAGAGGGCTTTTCAGAGAAGGGCCCTGCAATTAATAAGAAAGACTGTTAAAACTGACTATGCCTTTATGTGTGTATAAGTATGTCCTTTCAACAACATCATCATTGGTACTTTACTCTCAAAGCATCCTTAAAAGATTTGCATAGATTTCATAAAACAATGCATAAGTCCATAATTCACCTCTTGAGGTCAAAACTCACTTTCAATCATCAATCCTTAGAAAACATGGGATAGATAGGGATTTCATCATAAATATACATAAAGCTTGCAATACATGCTTATTTTCATAAAACTCTTCCTTGAAGATCAAAATCCCACATCATATGATTCATAACTTGAAAACATGGGGATTACATGGGTTCATGGGGGGTAATCATCATAAAATCATTGTAATTCATCAATTCATGCATAAGAGATCATAATTCAATCATTTAAACCAATAATTTATAAAACCCACGGATGAAAGGAATCCATAGATGAAAAATATCATACCTCAAAGCCCAAATCTTAACTTCAATGGAGGAATTGAGGCTTGACCTTGATCCTAGCTTGAATCCTTTCTTCTTCTTCAAGTTTTTAGAGAGAGAAATATTTTTTGAGACGAAGATCTTTGATTTTCTTTTGGATTTTGGAAATAATGACTTGAATGGGTGAGTTTTGGGGTTAAAATGACTTATATAGGGGTCCTAGGCTTAGGCAAAATGACATAGGTTTAATCTAATAAAAACTGGAAAAGATCATTTAACCCTCAACTTAGAGTGGTCTGTCTCATGACCACGTGAGGTCCCATGAGCCGTGGTCCCTACCACGAGTCATGGTGCCCTCCGTGGTCTTTGGACCAGTAGAAAGGGTGCCACCCTTCAATTTTCTAAAAACTATATCATCTTCACGAGCACTCCCACGGCCAGTGGGAGCCTTCACGAGCCGTCAAGGCTCTAGTGTGGAGGAGGCTGTTTTGGGAAGCCTTGGGGTAGCTACTGCGTAGCCTACCACGAGCCACACCACGAGCCGTGGTCCTCACCACGAGCCGTGGTGGTGGTCATGGGAAGGTGGGCAGTGTCTAGGGAAGAGTGGGCTTCCCTAGCCCTCTTCCTTGGCTCTTTTCCTCTTTCTTGGCTCTAGCCCTCTCACTTAGCCCTAGTTTAGCCTACTAGATTCCGAGGTGTTATATTGTCTCCCCCTTGGGAACATTCGTCCTCGAATGACGTTTCTAGACACCTTACGGAAGTAAATACTCTATACTAGCAGCCCAACATGCATGCAACTCATCTAAATGCACACAACCAAGGAGTAACTTCATCTCCAAGCTAAACACACTCAATGCATCACAAGGAAGTAGGAACTACATCTAACAACCCTTTATGCATGAAATTTCAACATTTCTCATGTTCAAGGAGGAACTACCTTCTCCAAGCTAAAAGTATGCTCAACACAATCTCATGGAGCCTATATGCAATTTACTCCCAAAAAGCATAGCTAAAGCATGTTTATCAATTCATCTCATGAAATCTATAGGTAACTCATACTCAATGCACAACAACATGAGGAAAATCAATCATATATCTATTTTCTTTCAAAAAACAAGTTTTCATGAACATGCATTACATAAGGAAATCATGGAAACACATAAAAACACATGACTTCCAAAACAAGGACAACTCAAGAGGAACTCATTACCTCAAGCTAGAATAGGAGTAGAAGGAAAAATATGAGGATATCGGGACATCATATCAGCCTCGGCCTCCCAAGTAGCACCCTCAACTAATTGATTCCTTCACAAAACTTTCACGGAAGCTACTTCTTTGTTTCTCAACATATCTTCCAAATTTTGGATAGTACGCTCCGCTTGCCCATCAGTTTGGGGTGAAAGAACGTGCTAAACTTAACACGAGTCAAGACCGTTTTGGAATGACTTCCAAAACTGAGAAGTGAATTGAGTACCACGATCGGAAATAATGGATAAGGGCACTCCATGCAACCTTACCATTTCTCTCAAGTACAATTTGGCATAGTCCTCCGCCGAATAGGAAACCTTGACGGGAAGGAGATGAGCCGATTTCGTCATCCGATCTACTATAACCCAATTAGAGTCATGTTGTCGTCGGGTTAGAGGCAAACCAACAATAAAGTCCATATTCACATCTTCCCACTTCCAAGTAGGAATTCTAATATCTTAGGACAAACCTTCCGGTTTCTGATGCTCAACTTTTACTTGTTGGCAATTTGGACACTTAGCCACAAATTCTGCAATATCCTTCTTCATCCCATTCCACCAATAGACCTACCGTAAATCACGGTACATCTTGGTGGCTCCCGAGTGATCAGATTACCGCAAACTATGGGCTTCTGCCAAGATCTGTTCCCTTAAGTCATAAACATTTGGAACCCACAACCGACCTTGGTATATAAGTACACCATCTCCCCCTTGGGAGAAGGCCTCAATGGATTTCTTAAGCACCGCTTCTTTCAATTCTATCAAAATTGGATCATGACCTTGCTTGGCTTTCACATCCACCACAAAAGACGATTCGGAACCATTGTGAATCATAACACCACCTTTGGTGGAGTCCACCAATTGAACACCTAATCTAGCCAATCTATGAACATCTCGAACCAACTCTTTCTTTTCTTCATCAATATGAGCAACATTACCCATAGATAACCGACTAAGATCATCCTCTACCACATTAGATTTACCGGGGTGATAAAGAACACTCATGTCGTAATCTTTCAATAACTCAAGCCACCTTCTTGGCGTAGATTCAAATCTTTTTGATTGAACACATATTGCAAACTCTTGTGGTCGGTAAACACATCTACATGAACTCCATACAAATAATGCCTCAAAATCTTCAAGGCGAAAACAACCGCCGCTAATTCAAGGTCACGGGTAGGATAATTCTTTTCATGAACTTTAAGTTGCCTTGAGGAATAGGCAATCACTTTCCCATTTTGCATAAGCACACACCCTAACCCAATTCTTGAAGCATCACAATAAACCACAAAACCATATGTCCCTTCCGATAAGGTCAACACCGGAGCGGAAGTAAATCTATCTTTCAACTCCTGAAAACTCTTCTCACATAATTTGGACCATATGAACTTAGCCTTCTTTTGAGTCAAAGCCGTCAAAGGAGAGGCAATTGAAGAAAATCCCTCAACAAACCTTCTATAGTAACCGGCTAAACCCAAGAAACTTCTAATATCCGAAGGAGTGAGAGGTCTAGGCCAACTCTTGACCGCATCCGTCTTCTTAGGATCTACCTCAATACCCTTACTTGAGACAATATGACCAAGGAAAGCTATGGATTGAACCAAAATTCACATTTGCTAAACTTTGCAAAAAGTTGTTGGTCCTTAAGAATTTGCAACACGATCCTCAAATAATCAGTATGCTCATCCTCACTCCTTGAGTAGATCAAAATATCATCGATGAATACGATCACAAACATGTCAAGGTATTGTCTAAACACCCTATTCATCAAATCATTGAACGTCGTCGAAGCATTAGTCAACCCAAACGACATTACCAAAAACTCATAATGACCATACCGAGTTCGAAAGGCCGTCTTCAGAATGTCATCTTCTCTCACCCTCAGTTGGTGATAACCCGATCGAAGCTCAATCTTAGAGAAATAACTTTCCCCTTGAAGTTGGTCAAATAAATCATCTATCCTTGGAAGAGGATACTTATTCTTAATAGTCACATTTTTCAACTGACGATAGTCAATACACATACGAAGAGAACCATCCTTCTTTCTAACGAACAAAATTGGAGCACCCATGGAGAGATACTCGGTCGGATGAAACACTTATCCAACAAATCCTTCAATTGTTCTTTCAATTCCTTAAGTTCTGCCGGATCCATACGGTAAGGAGGAATAGAAATAGGTTGCGTATATGGGAGAAGGTCAATACCGAAGTCTATTTGCCGCTCAGGAGGAATATCGGGTAGATCATCTGGGAACACTTCCAGAAACTCATTTACAATGGGGACTGACTCAAGAGAAGGGGTTTCGAAATCTACATCCCTCACCCTAATTAGATGGTAAATTCAACCCTTTGAAATCATCTTTCTAGCTTTAAGACAAGAAACAAACTGACCCTTAGGCATAGAACTTCCCCCCTTCCACTCTAGGACATGCTTATTTGTAAACTGAAACTTGACTACACAAGTTGTACAATCAATAGAAGCATAACATGAGTGCAGCCAATCCATACCCAAGATAACATCAAAATTTAACATATCAAGCTCTACCAAGTTAACAAGAGTAACTCTATGGAACAAGGAAACGGGACACTTTCTATAGACCCTCTTAGCCACAATAGAATCACCAACAGGAGTAGAGACAGAAAAAGGTTCTAACAACACATCGAGGAGCATATCAAATCTCATAGCCACATATGGCGTCACAAAAGATAAAGTAGCACCGGGATCTAGCAAAGAATATACATCTAGTTGAAAAACTTTCAACGTACCGGAAACTACATCTGACGAACTCTCTTGCTCACCACGAGTCTGAAGTGCATAGAAGCAGTTTTGCTTAGGAGCATTGGAACCCGAACCACTAGGAGTAGCTTGCTTGCCCTATCTCCTTTAGTCGTAAGCACCGGGCAATCCCTCATTTTGTGACCACTTTTACCACAACCATAACAACCATCCGTGCCGGCTAGGCACTTACCATCGTGCTTCCTTCCACACTTAATATAAGTAGACCTAGACAATGAAGATCCAATACCATTACCTCCTTGAGGGTTAGGGTTAGACACCCTATCTTTGTTGAACTTTGGAGGAGCATTAGAAGAATCTCAGCTGGAAAACTTTTGTTGGAATCTAGGACGACCTTGTCCATTGAACCTTGCTTGAGAAAAGTTACCATCACCGGTCTTAGCCCTTTTTACCTCTCTAGACTTTTCCTTGAGCTTTTCTTCCTCAATTTGTTGTGCATGCACCATGAGATGAGAGATGTCCATGTCATGAATGAGCATGGCGGTTCGACACTCTTTGACTACCATTTCGGACACACCCGAAACGAACTTACTCATTCTAGCCCTTGAATCCGCAACCATTGTTGGAGCATATTTCGATAATTGAGTGAACCTTAGAGCATACTCCCTCACAATCATACTCCCTTGTCGGAAGTTAATGAACTCAAGCACCTTGGCTTCCCTCATCTGAAGGGGAAAAAATCTATCAAGAAAAGCTGCTTTGAACTTCTCCCAATCAAGAGGACCCACATCTTCCGGTCTCCCTTCTTTCCATTGATTATACCATATTTGAGCCACTCCCTTTAGTTGATAAGCGGACAACTCCGCTTTTTCCATCGGCGTAACTCCCATGATCATCAAAACCTTGTAGACCTCATCAATAAACTCTTGAGGATCTTCCTCAACTTTAGAACGATGAAACTCCGGAGGATTCATCCTTGTGAAGTCCCTCACTCTTGAAGCCACCATACACACATTTGGGTTCACGGGAATTGCAACCTCCCTATTTTCTTGGGCCATCACCGCTTGAGCCAACACTTGGAAAACAACCTTAAACTCCGCATTGGACACTTGTTCGGCCAAAGGATCATCCGGAACTTGAGGAGCTTAGGGAGGAGCTTGTTGTTCTTTATTCTCGGTCACATTTCTTCTAGCATAAGCTCTTCGGGTATCCATATCCTGATGAACATAGGATAAGGATTAAGAGACTATAGAGTTAAACTCTATCGCACGACTTAAGAGTAATGAAAGAAGTGGAGTTTTCTATTCATCTTGTAGCCTCTCATTCATAAATGTGGCGCGCTTCACACTCATGAACAAGATTCTACTAGACGTGACTTATGAGATAGCCTAGGATCATTCTAAACCTTGTTCTGTGACTACCAAGTTTGTCACGACCCAGGGGTACACCCTAGATGTAACATGGCGTATAGAACCCCGAAGGACTCCAAACAAGCCACTTAGCTCTCATAACATAAGAAATAGAACAATAAGAGTAAAAATAGTCCACGTACAAAATATTTTATAAAATCAAAGCGGAAGTCTAATACACTTGTCTCATCATAGCCATCTACTACAATATAATGAAATTGGGCCTAGCCCATACTTCATGTTCAAAAGAGAAAATACATGAAAGAGAGTGAAAATGATAAAGTACGTCCTTGAAGCATGAGGACTCACCAAAGCTCAGGAATCAATCAAGTCACCAACTAGCCACGAAACTGAGCACCTTGAATATCGAACCCTACATTTGGGAAAAATATAGGCAAGAGTATGCGTTAGTACAAAACAATGTACCAAGTATGATAGCCATGCATAAAACATTTAAAAAATGCTAAAAAGGGACATTTTATTTCATGACATGCAATTGACCAAACTAAACATCATATGAAAGAGTTATAAAACACAAGTCATAAATCATGGTCAATGAAAGCTAACTTCTTCTTTAAAACCTTTGAACTCATATGTCATACTTCTTGAAGTAACCTTAGTTCATTCTTACTTGTGGGGAAATTATCCTTAACCGACATAGAGACCATGTGAGCTATCACATGATCCCCCAATGTCTCCCACACCAAAAAGGGTTGTCCTACTTGCTCAAGTAAAACTAAGAACTTCTAGCTTAAGTGGATCCACTAGCTAATCAACCTATGGGGGCACATAGTTATGGGATAAGGAGATTGCTACTAGAAACCCGACCTCTACTCGGGAGAGCTTCCATCTCATGAGATTGCTTTGGAAACCCGACCTCTACTACGGGAGAGCTTCCATCTCATTATCAATATTCACTCGGTGCTAAGCATATTTTATCAGGAAATAGTAATTTCTTACTTGACTTCATTAATCATGGAAAGGTGCCCTTGGACAACCAAACCAAGCTAGATTCATTAAGATAGCTCCTTGTCTTTGATTCAATTAGGTTAGAAAGCCTTTCAACCTAAAAATCCTTTATATGTGAGAAAAACTTTCACATCATGCTAGTTATGTTTTTATGAGAATGTCCTTTCAACAACACAACAACAACATCATCATTGGTACTTTACTCTCAAAGCACCCTTAAAACATTTGCATAGATTTCATAAAATAATGCATAAGTCCATAATTCACCTCTTGAGGT